>JBBPCZ010153476.1:0-16004 GCA_037974445.1 Brycinus macrolepidotus | reverse complement strand
AGTAGTATTAGTGTAGTAGTAGTGGTGGTGGTGGTATTAGTATTAGTGAAATAGAAGTAGTAGTGGTGGTAGTAGTAGTAGTGTCAGTAGTAGTGGGAATGGTAGTGGTAGTAGTATTGGTTTTGAAATTGGTTTAGTATTGAAATAGAGGTAGCAGTGGTGATAGTAGTAGTATTTGTAGTAGTAGCAGTAGTATAAGTAGTGATGGTGGAAGTAGAAGTATAAGTAGTAGTAGTTTCAGTGTAGTAGCAGTAGTAGCAGAAGTGGTAGCAGTAGTAGTGATAGTAGTAAAAGTAGTGATAGTAGTAGTAGTAGTAGTAGATGTGGTAATAGTAGTGATAGTAGTAGAAGTAGTAGTAGTAGTAGAAATAGTAGTAGTTGTAATAGTAGTAGTGGTAGTAGTTCTGGGGTGCCTTACTAAAGTTTATTTTTACATTACCCAGAGTTCTTTTCCCTTCAGGGTCCACCTCCTGTGCCATTTTCAGTGCTTCTGTTGTTGCAATGTCAACATTACATGGGACCACGACCAAATTGATGGTTTCACTCTTCTCGATAAAGCTCCGTATGAGACATTTGATCTATGTGAGTGGAGCAACTTCATCAATTAACTAGTAGGTCAGAATTTACTTTAAAGAATGTCGTAGGTTACACTAACCTGATCTCCAATATTTTCAGGTTGACCTTTTACAGGAACTCTGGCAATCCCAGGCAGATCAATCAGTGTGAGGTCACAAACATCAGGAGACATGATCTCCAGAGTGATGAGATCATCACATATTCCAACTCCATCCCCAGCCAACTCATTCTGGGCTGATAGACACATGTAACAATTGATTTATGGGTGTACACATCTATGATTTACAGTTTATGACATTCTTAAAAGCCTTTTGTCGATGACCATTCAGCTCAGACAATGTTTTTTTTAAAGATGCTGTGGCACTAGGGCTTTTTTACTACATTTGCTTTTTAGAGCAACAACATCATGATGTAAAATTGTTTTTTGCTTTATTATTATCAGCAACTATACTAACCGTTCTGAACATATTGTTCAACCTCTGAGGGGTCATCAAACTCGATGTACTCGTCTTTGTAAGAAAGGACTGCTCGCCATTGAATCCCACCCTTGATCTTCTTCAGCTTTAGCTGCAACGGACATCTGGTAACAATACCTACGGTGGACAGAGAACCTTAAATATTAATTTCTGTTCACTGATTCTTCTTCATGTAAAAGAAAACGTTTTTCTCAACAACCTTACAATCAAATTGTTATGATACAGTGCAAAAGTGTGGGTGGCCTTGGTGAAATTATATATTTTGTTGATTTTTTTTAAGTGAAAAGAAGTACATATCCTCCACAGAGATCACACTAAACTGGGAATTTTGGGAAAAAATATAAAATTTGAACTGTGCCAAAGTTTTGACACATTTATCCAATATATTAAACTCTGCAAATAAAGAGAAATTGTGCACATATGGTACAAATGTGCACCATTCCCCTGGGAAAGTTAATGTAGTGTCTTTAAAACAAACAAAAAAATCTTTAAAACATATTTAAGGTACAGAATTTGACTGCTTTTGCCCAGGGGTACATTTACATTGTTACTTTACGTACAAAAATGTACTCTTACAGTACTGTTTTTTTTAGGTGTGTGCTGATCTAGTACTCAGTATCAGTATCGGTCTGATACAGGCCAAAATCACCGGATCAGATATCAGAAAATGCCTGAACTTTCACATAAATGTTTAACTGAACTTTGAACAACATGCCGTGAATAGAGGCATACAGATCAGGACACAAGTAACACAGATGAGCAGCAAGGCTGTGTCTCAAATGGCTCCCTACTTCCTACATAGTGCACCATGTAGTAATTAAAATACATGGCTCATGCATCCAAATAGTATCTAATATGTCTAACAAAGAGCCACTGGTGATTCAGTCATGTGTGCAGAATTCCATAATTTACAAATTGTGCACTATTTGGGTGAAGAAACTGGAATTTTATAACTTACATAATGCACTATAGAGGAAGCAGAGAGCCATTTCAGATTTAAAGTGCATCCAGACAAATGTACTAATAATAGCTTAGTTGCAAAAAAGAGAAAAAATCAGTGTCAGGTTGATGTGGGTATCGGCAAATACACAAGGTGTTGGTATCAGTATTGGAATCTGACATGAAAGAGTGGTATTATGCCATCCCTATATAAATGGAATATATCCAAGCAACCATGACAAAAAAAGGAGAACACTTAAAACGCGTTTCACATGAGGTTGACATGGCTTTTCCTTCTTGTATTTATTGATTTGAATATGAACTAAAATCCAAAAGACAAGTGACAAATGCTTTAGAGGTTAATGCTGATTGTCACCTGTGCTTTCATTACTCTTTAAAGGTGTAAAGACGGAAAAGTACCCACCACTCCCTCTGGGCAATGCAACCCCAGACAGTGCCTCCAACACTGAGCTTTTCCCAGAGCTCTGGTCTCCAATCACTGCTATAGTTGGTAGAGCCAAATCTTCTTCAACACCAATCAGCCTCAGAGAGTCAATCAGGTCAATATAAGGACGAACTTTCTCCTCTAAATGGCTGTGGAACTCCCCTTCCATTGGTTTTCTGTGAATGAACAATGACCTTTAAATTGTGTTACAAATTTAGGAAAACCCTACAAAAGAACTGAAACTTTCACTGAAAAGGAATAGTTAAACACACCTGTATTCACCATAAGAGGAGGCATCTTCAAAAGTACTTTCTTCCTTTTCCATCATCCAGCAGACAAATGCTGGGGGAAAATGTAAAGGAGAGAAATCAAGTTTTTTGTGTATTTTGGTAGTTTCAGATCACAGGATTGCAAGCAAACTGTTTCACTTACCTCTCTGTCTTCAACAACCTGATTTTAAGAAGGATTCACATAAACTGAGAGTGACCACCATGCCCATATATAGTACTGTAAGATCATATACAGACACTCCCACTGCAACACTAAATAGGAAACTGAAAGCTTGAGAAGACATACATTCCTTGGGATTTTCCCAGGTGGGGGGTTGGAGTTTCCAGTGCTCTTTGGATTTCACATAAACAGTGAAGTCAAACATATATTGTTTAAATTTAAATAGTAACTTGTGACAACAAGCTCACATGTTTTGTTGTTCTCCTGTGACTTCTCCCCCCTCAGCAAGAATTAAACCTTATATTGGGCAAAAAAGTTATCAATCCAACCCTCAAGATCTAAGGATCAGTGTCCCCATTCTTGCCTGGATATCTACTGGAAAGAAGACAATGTATAATTCCTACCATGTGCATTTGAGTATTTAGAGATCAACTGCGTGGGGCACAAGAGACATTAGAATTTCGCAGGCATAGAAAAAAATAGTACAGAAAAAAAACTCCTGAAAGTGCAGACTCATCTGGAAAAAAGCAGGGGGAAAAAAGTAAGAGCAGAATTACCTCAGGATTACTCCCTTATGATACTTAAAGAGAAAATGTTCAGGGTACATGGTAGTGGAAGTAGATTCCAAAACCACCTGGTGAGGAAGGATTGGAACATCCACTTAGGTGAAGACGTTACTGTACTAAACGGTCTATCTAGCTGAAAGGTATAATTTTATGAGAAAATTTACAGGGTCATTAGGACAAATGGATGGAGAAGATGAACATGAAACAGAAGATCTAAATACAGATAATAATGTTGAAAGTGCAGGCAAAGAAAGACAAGTCACAAAAACCAAAAGCCCTGGTTAAGGCAGCAACTGCACTAACAGGAAAAAGAAACCACAGATAGAAGTGCACGAGACCAGAAAGCTGTCAGACAGTGAAACCCAGGCGGGTTTCCTTCTCTGACGGCGAAAATGAGTACAGTAACTCTCATCCAATGTTAAGAATCCTGGCCTGTATTCACTAAGCCTAAGCACTGAAAGATACAGAAAATAAAAATAAAGAAGGTGGGAATGTGGTCACCTATGGAAAAAAAAAATAATCCAGGAGACCACTAGAAGGCTAGGATTCTTCACAGACCTGACTGACAGAATTCTACCAGGAATGGCTGGACAAGAAGTTAGCTGTACAGAAATAATTAAAACCTTTTAAGACTATGTGAAGACAAGCAAAAGAAATGTGATAAACGTGAGAACCTGAAGATAGGGGGAATTATACTTCCTCTTACCTCCTTGTGCAGACAAGGCTTAAACTATAATGAGACAATTAACTTTGTGCTGGAAGAATCAGATTAAATCAAAGATGGTGCAGACTTTAAATTAATTAGTGAAGAGACCAGGCCATAAGCCAGCACTGAAATATAACAGAACGACTGAAAACAGAACGACTGAACTCCCTAGATACAAGAGTGGAAACTAAAGATTTATTAGTAAAAACAGAAGTCAGTCCTGAGGAAAGCACATTATAGAATGAAGGAGGCAGATTGCTATCATGACATACTGAGATGTCTTCAATGTCACAGAAGAGAAATGGCCACAGGAAGAAAGATTTCTAGCCTCCTTGGCAAAGACAATTTTGGATGTAACAGGCCAAAGTAAAGGTATAAATGTAACAACTGAGACAGCAGAATGGCCAATATAGCACCATCAACTGAGCCATTCAAAACAGGAAATACCAAAAAAAAAAAAAACTGCGAAGAAGATAATTTTGTGCAGCAAAGGCACGTGTTGTGAGATCTGCATGACAAGTGTGCTCCTGCGTCAGTAAAACTAGTGGGGAAACTTAAATAGGCACATTGAAACACTCAAACTGGAGAGAAAAATCTCACGAGTTAAAGCTCAACTTTGATCGAAGTATTAGACACATTAGCCTCCAGAGGAACCAAATGAAAAATGGTCAGGGTCCATAATCCCAAAGACTAAAGAGAAAGACACACTTTTTCTGATAACATGTGACAGATCTGAGATTTCATATTCCCCCAGCCAGACAAAGTACAAAACATGTAGTAAATACAGCACTGTATAAAAGATTATATGATAGCATTGGGAAGGTCACAGATAGAACAAGTACTAGCAGTAAAATACCAACTAGGTAGTAACTGAATACTGGAAAGAATGATTACAAAATCTAAAGAATGGTTCTAGAAAAAGAAGAAAAACAAGAATAAAGTAATGTTGTCAGTATTTTTAGAGAGAAAGAACACAGTGTGAGAGTGGAAAAGAAAGGACTAACCCAAAAGAAATTCTACTCAAGGTAGGAGTCTTTTATACTTCATGAAGAGAAAGTAGACAGATTTAAAGATTAGGGGGGATTAGAAATTTAACATGTAGCAAATAAAAATAGCCATTTTTAAAATGCATGTTACCATCAGGGTCCAAAGAGCAGGAGACATTAAAATCAGGCTTTGCAGCAAGAGGCTGCTATACAAGAAGGTAGTTTGAAAGGTGGTGAATCAGAAGACTGGTCCACCCCAACTTTGGTCTACTGTGATGGATATTGTGCCATATGTGATCAAGAAACTGAACTGGTCATCCGTGGTGGTAGGGAAACTGCTAAAGGTCATGGTGGATGTTTGGAGATCAACCACCATTCTGGTGGGCAGATGGTGGCCTAGTGGTTAGTGCGTTGCCCCTGCAATTAGAAGATTGTGTGTTCGAATCCCAGCACTGCTTGTGTCATCACTGCGGTACCCTTGAGCAAGGTACTGTCCCCACTCACTGCTCCCCGGGCGCCCCTCGTTGGTTTCAGCTCACTGCTTCACTCGGTGAATGGGTTAAATACAGAGAAAGTATTTCACACTGTGGCCTGTGTTCACGTGTGACTATATGGGGCCACTTTACCCTGCAAAGTAAGTGGTCTGGATTTTTGTGAGCAAGAGATTGAAACAGATTGATTGGCTTGGAAATGCGACAGTTATTGCCAACAAGTTAGATGGATTAGGTTTTCAACACATGGCTAAACACTGCTGAGAAAACTGTAAAAATTCAAACAAGACTATAAAAGTCCACGGTGCTGGCAGGAAAACTTTCCACTGGTATTACACAATGGATGTGGTTTTGGGACAATGACTGGCCATAAACTGTGGGGAGAGAATTGAGTTAGAAACACTGTTACCAGGCTGAGATACACTAGAAAATCAAAGTGCCATCACAGCACGATTTAGGTACAGCACTGTTCCTGTATACCTGTGGAAAAGCACCTTTAGAGTCACAAGGCATGATTTTACTAAATCTATACCATATAATATAACTTTCAGTCATAGTAAAGAATATCAAAGGTAGGGTCAGTAATCAGTGAGGAGGTCCAAAGTGCAGATGGGGATTATACGCAGAGTTTATAAATAATCAAAGAAATATAGAGTGTGACAACCTGAACCTTAGACTCTAACTTAAAAGCCCAAACAAGGAAAACCAAAGAGAAGTCATCCGCACACACAATGACACTAGGCAAGATAGGACAGTAAAATGGGAGAAATAATTATTTCAGAAGGAAAACTGTATATGCTCTACCAAACAATGAACTGGACTACTGAAAGAAACAGTAGTCCAATCTTTCTATTGCCTATTTATAATAGAAGGAATAATATGCCAAAGGAATGAAGGGATTTATATAAACAACAGGGGAACCAGCACGCTATCTGGAAACCATTGCAGACCAGATATCACTGGATAAGTGATAGATGGTGTAAAGTGATAGATGGTGTAAAGGCAACAACTGTAAACATCCTAAGTACTCTAAAATGTTGGTGCATATATAGTGTTCCTGCATTAATGGAATATTATTATGTAAACAAGTATGGAAAAATGTCTCAGGGAATTTGGGAAGCAATCCATATTCAGCCTAAATTGGTAGGCTTCTTTGGTTAAACACAGGAGGCATAATGCATTCATATGGGCACCTAAAGGATTTCATGTGGTTGCATTACTCCGATACCCCCCAGGTACTGACCATGGATTGGTGAATGAAATAGGTATCATAGAGTTAATTAAGATTGTTAAGAATCAAGCCCTAAGACTGTTACTAGTATGGGATTGTATGGAATTCCACTATGCAACATAATCCAAAAAGAAACTGAATGTTGGAACTTAAAAGTGAACCATGACTTTAGTCTACCGCAAGAAAAAGACCAATTTGAAGGAAATTTCTATAAAAGCAGTAACAATAAAAGTGGTCAATGGAACGAAAGACAGCTATCTCACATGGTCAGGTTACGATCTTACCATCAAATGCTAACCCAAGTCCCTAGAATAAAAAAAAAAAAAAATACATTGAGGAATACAAGCCATTTACTTACCAAATACTTTACAATTTCATCAGCTGGATATACCAAAATTGGTAGTTGTAGTTACAGTACTATGAACATTTGGAATATTGTATTTTGAAATTGACAGGATGTACAGTTTCTGAAAACGTTCTTAAACAGAGCTCTGCGTTGTCTGATTCACATTCTAAAGCGAGTGGAAATATGCATACTGCAGGATGAAGAAACTAGTTATACAGCAGTCCACAATTCAAAAATGGAAGCGTGTTGTGCAGCAGCAGCCTAAAAATAGGGGACTTAGACGCACTACTCGATTATAAAAAGGTGTATGTGAAGAGGTGGCTCAATATATCTTGTGAGAATAAGACAAAGAAAACGAGCTGTACCTTCACTACCCAAACTCAAAATTCTGATGCAAATTCGATCTTATACCAAATTCTGTCTCCTCACAGTGAGAAGGTCCTGGGTTTGATTCCTGGCCAGCACGGCTGAGGTTCCTTACTGTGTGGAGTTTTCATGCTCTCCCTGTGTCTTTGTGGGTTTCCACCAGGTGCTCAGGTTTGCTCCCACAGTCCAAAGTTTGAGATGCTAAATTGCCCCTAGGTGTGAGTGCGTTCCTGAATGTGTTTGTCCTATGAGCACTGGGAGAGACCCCAGCACCCCCTGCAACCCGGGTTAAGGATAAGAGGCACATAAAATGGAGGGATAGATGGATCTTATACCAAGGATTTAGTAGAAAAGAATGGCATCCACTAATTAATTGATCCTCAATACCTACATTCATCTTGGGGTACGTCTATATCTATAGCTTAGATGCATAATAACAACAACAACAACAATAATAATATAACAACAACAACAACAATAATAATAATAATGATAATAATAATAATAATGATAAGGGTGGTCAAATTATGAGGAAACGATAGGGAGGATATGGTTTGATTTTAATGATGTTCTTTACCAGCAAAGGATGGATTGCATTGACAAAACAGAGAGGACAAGTCACATGTATTGTATTATACTTTGTTTATGTTACCTTAACTGAGCTAAGTTACTGAAAACAAAAATAATTTGTCAGATTCTAGGGGGGGATTCAGTTGTCACTAGGATTCAGAGAAGAACTGTCTCTCAATCCACAGATGAAGGGGAAATCCAGAGTCACCAAATTCCAACTAGAGGAAGATACTCTACATATTGTAGAAGTTACCGAAGAAACATTAATAACTAAAGAACTCAAACACAATAAGTATTTTGATATTTGTCAAGATGAGTACATTTCAAGAACCAGGACAGTCAAAATATCACTTAGACAATTGTATGACTGAAGTCTTACAGAATGGAAGAAAAATTCCAACACAAACATGTAGATTTATTACAAAGAGAATAGAAATTCCAAAATGGAAAGATTTTACATAAACATTGATACCAATCCCAGACTGCCAAAACTGGAGTGACTGGAATCATAGTGAATCATCTGCCACACACCCCTCACACACCCCCTCTGCTCCCTGCTCCCATCTGTCAAAAGGTTCCATAGCATGTGGGGTTCCACTGCCAGTATGGGAAACATTTTCTTCCCTCAGGCCATCAGACTCCTCAGTCAGAACTGAACCATAATTGTATACACACTCACACACACACTCCCTGAACTGATCTTTTTCCTTCTCTTAACACAATGCATATGCACACTGATGTTTTCTGCTTTTGACGAACAACTCAGACTTTTAACTGCCTATGTAAATACCCTTCTATTTATTATACTGCTGCTGCTTTGTTTGCACAATCATTTATTGCTGTTTACCTCTGTTCTGCTTTTTTTTTTTTTTTTTTTACACATGTAACTCTCTGTTCTGCATTTTTGCACACATAACTCTCTGTTCTGTAACACCCTTGCATTTCTTGCAATCAACGTCCCCTCCCTTGCTTGGACATACTGTATACTGGAGGGAAGGTAACATACAATACCCTCATACAAGAACCTACACAGAAAGACCAGGTGCATTCAAATATTTAGCGATTACATGATTTGTCACAACCTGTCTTAGTTGTTGGATAAATTACAACAGAAGGATTTACACCAGATGTCAGAACATGGCAGCATGGATTTGGTAGCAGTTCTGGATCGCAAACTCCACTTCAACTAAACACCAGTATCAGCAATGGTTATACCTTTAAGTAGCTGATCAGAAGAGGATGCTTGTGTATTTGGTGTATCTTTTATGGGCCTTTGTTTTCCCGTGGGTAACAGGTTTTAACAAAATCTCTGGGCCAAGGTGAGGGGTAATGCTGTATAGGTTCAGCACGAGAAACACAGGACTGTAATAAACATCAGTGCTTTATTCTTAATAAATGAATGTTCCTTGCATGATGTGATATTTGCTCAGTCCTGTTTGTCCTCTGTTATCACCTGATGTATGTTTGTTAGTCTGCCAGTTTGCTTTCAGTTTCCAGTTGTGTGTTCTCCCCATTGTTTTATATAATGTGAACAAACCCTTTCTTCCTGTACTCTACAGATGGACTCCTGATGTTGTCAATGATTTAATCTAAGTAGCTTCTTGTCACTGTCAAAACCTTGAATCACTTTAGTTTTGATGTTCCTTTTACATCATTTGAGAATATCAACTGAACTTCACTTTGTGTAAACAATTCACAATGAACGGACCAACAAAACTGGTACAAAGTTACTTTCAATTCCATTCAAAGTTAAGAAAGCTTTGCTTTCTAAAGTGAAGTCACCATTCTGGAGATATGGTTTCGTTCCAACAGCGATGGCAGACATCCCTGCCACCTTGCATGTGCCTGCGTTACAATGTCACACCAAAACTCCATGATTTTTTTTACACCATTTGAAATTACATCTAATAATAATAATAATAATACATTTTATTTGTCAGCGCCTTTCACGACTCTCAAGGTCACTTAATTAATTAATCTACAGCACTGAATTAAATCATAAGAGAAATGAAGCTCTTCAAGTGATGCTGCTCAAGTTCAATTTCATACGTAAATTCAGGAGTTGTGAAAGGCCCATTCAGTCCATTCAGCTCCCATAACTCAGATTTAAGAACAAAACTGGAACTCTGCAATGTACGTTTGCAGTGGAAGTGGCAAGAGGAAATGAAAGAAACATTCCACAGGAGCATGTCTCAAGTTATTACTCTAGGCTTTATATTTAGTTAGTAATCCAACAACTATTATGAATTATTTTGATGTATGAAACACAGATGTACCGATTATGGGTTTTCTTTACAAAATTTAAATTCAATCTTTACATGAATTTAAATAAGTTTATTATAAATCAAAAGAAAATCATTAGACAAACTGAAGTTGATGGTCATCCTCTTCTGTGCCCATTATTCCACATGCTGATTCTACTCCACCCTCTTTTGCCCTGTTTTCAAGTCTTCTGGAACAAGTTTGGATTTGCCTGCAACAAAAACAGCAGGATCTACATTCCTTCAGCATGAAACATATGCACATAGGCACTGAAAGTGAAAGTTTAAAGGTGGGAAAGGGGGGCTTTTGAAGGAAATTTTATAACAATGACTCATACATATATATATACACACACACAGCTTCCTGAACGATCTTACGAAATACCAGAATATACTGCAAGAACTGAAAAAAGACAGTGAGGGGTAATGAGTACTCAGACATGTTTAGTTTTGTTATTTAATATACTTTCAGTGCTCAAAACTACTTCAAACTGTTCCACAATGTCCTTTGACTTTGGACCTCAAAAGCATAATATGAGCAGAAACGGATGTATTCATAAGCATAAACAATGTCAAAAGTCAGAACATAAATCCACAGAGGTAAATCTGGATGTTTCTGAAAGAGAAAAATAGATAGCCAAGCTGGCTTGGTCGTGATGGCAGGTCAGTGTGCACACTGCAGAGAAAAGACAAACACAAATTAGACAAAAACTTTCACGTAAGCTGGCTTTCAATAAAGACGACAGAGATAGAAAATAGGTGAAAGGTGTGACTAATCTAATTTAACGAAACAAGAAAATGAACAACCCAAATAAGCTAACCAATGAAAAAACTGAACAACCAAAACACCTAATCTACAATGGACTAAACACAGGTGATAACCCTAATCAGTGTTTGGGGGGGGGGATGTGGTGAGGCTGTAACAAAAGGTATCTACATACCCCTGGAAAAAAGGAACTCAAGGACCATGTAGTACCTTTGAATGTACAATTATCATTTGTACTTTTATTTTTTTTGACAGCGTACACTAAGTGAAAATCTTTTCACCCACTTGTATCACACATATTTCACAAATTAAGATAATTCTGTAAAACATCCTTCTAAATCAAATCACAGCAGTCACTCAATATTATAATCTCTCCCACAAAATGCTTGATAGTACAGCTCTTGATCAAGAATAGAATTCATACAATAGTCAACCATGACATATTTTTATCCACACCCTGTCTAGTTTGATAGACAAACTAGACAGTTGATAGACAAACTTAACGTCTTGGATTTTTTTTACACTGGTAGTGGTGAAAACTGCCAGGCACCTATACAAAGGGACATACATACACTGATACGTAGCTATCAGGCTACCATTTTTTCCAACAGTTTGCTTTTTCTCTTGTGTGCAATATTTCTGGTGCAACATGTGCAGTTTTTGGGGTGAAATATTACTGTGTGAAACGTGCAATTTGTCTTGGCGCATTATTACTGTTTTTGTCAATGCCTGCTGCTACCAAACAACTGAGGACACTCCAATGTGTACCTGCATATATATTCATGGTGCTTATACATATATATATATCCACTATGTACATATATACATACATCTATTCAGTGTGTACATACATACATATACTTAAATATGTTTATCTTATCTTATCTTATATGCAAATTTACATTTTAAAGGTTATTTTAAAATGAAAACTCAATTATTCATAACTTCCTATAGAATTCTCCAAGTCCTAATAATCAAAAGCAGATCTATTCTGCACATTTGTATAGGTTTGATAAACATAAGTGGAAATAACTATTAAAACATATACAATATTGTTATACCTTTCTCTTGAAATTTATGCAAACACAAATGTTCTTTGGCCCAGTATGACATGTGAAGCATTGAGTTGCATGTTAATTATTCAAATATGAGCAAACTCTTGAAACACTTGAATGAATCTGTAGAGAATGTAAAGAGTTGAGAGCTAGCCACAATCTGCATGAAGATACTGTCCAGGCTCTGCAGATGAAGGGGAAATGCAGAGGATAGAACCAGGCTTAAGTCTCTTAATCTACAGCGTCACATAGAAAATTTTCTGGTCCACCTTAACCCCTTAATTTGATAGGTTTATCATTCAATTACAACACTGACAACAGCAAACTGGCTGGGTTATATTTTACTTACAGAAGTGTGCAATAAAAGTCTGCTGCAGTAGCATTAGTTCAAAGGCAGAGGGCAGGATCTACTGTTTTGTAAAAGCATGTTTGGGTGAAGCTTGGGACATGTGATTTTCATATTCACATATGTGTATACGTATATATAAACAGTCAGATCTTGAAGTTGATATGAAGTCCGAGGCTCATAATGCGCTTGGGAGTGAAGGCAAGTCCATCTAAAAGTGCTGGCTATGACAGATGTCAGAACAAACAGTGTATCGCAGCTTGCTGTGTATGTGGTTTCGTAGTTGGAGACCAGTCAGAGTGTCCACCACTGAACGCGTGGACACCTTGGGTCCTGACATTCATGTGGATGTTATTTTGATACGAACCTCCTACCTAAACATTGTTGCTGACGAAGTACAGCCCTTCACAGCAGGATAATGCACCCTGCCACACTGAAAAACTGTTCAGAAATGGGTTGACAAAGAACACACATTTTCTGCAGTACTGTGAGCGATACTAATGAATCATTTATCTGTAGTAGTTGTCAGTAGTTAGTATTCACCACAGTCAAGTAATCATTTTCAGTATTCATTTTTATTTGTCCACAATCATTTCACAACTTTATTTGCATGCACTGATTATTATAGAAATACATCACTTAAATGGAGATTTTAGCATTGTAAGGCATATTCAGTCTACTTAGAATCTAAGGTTAGAGCCTCTCTCAGCATAATATCTGAGTGAGGCCCCATTACATATTTTTAGCCAGGAAAATCACATTATAGCTAGTCACAACATCAAGGCTAGCAGTAGTCTACTACTTCACTGTATGACCTTCGGGTCTCACAAACAACAAGAGCTAAGTGACCCATTGCAAAATAATGATAGACATCCCTATCAGCCAATCACAGCCATTTCATAATCACTCTGAACCTCCTTCGAACAAACATCCATTGAGAAAGGCATGGGAAGTAAATTACTCAGCATGATTGGGCTAAGAGAATGTTACTGAGGAACATGTAATTCACACACTTACTATGTTGATAAACTGGAGAGTAAAGGCTTTTTTTTGCACGTATTTCATTCCTAAAGCTGAAAATATTTGGATTAAACTATCTGGAAGTCCACAGACAGCTCAATAGCAAAACTAGTAACAAGCAGCTCTAAGGTATGCTGAACTTTCAACAGTTTACTGTAACACTCATTTCAATATGTCTAAATATGTCATAAATTTCATTGCAGAACAATGTTCACAAGACTGAGCTAAACTAGCCAAGACTATTATAAGTCTTGTTAAACAGGATCACAGCATTTGTGAGTAAAAATAAAAATTAATGCACTGCCACATGCAGAATCTTTTGAACTGTTACATTAAAGTTTGCTAAAAGCAGTACAAGACAGCAAGTCGGCTTCAGAATCTAATTTTGTATGGACAAGCTTAAGCTCTAGTCAGTGGCTCTCCCTTTTGATTACACACCTGGCAGTTTTAAAAGACTCACATCATTTCTATTTAGCTTCATTTGATATGGAAGAGTGTCAGGGAGGGGGCAGCATGGGATTGGGTCTAGGTAATATTTTGTTTCTTTCTGACTTTACTGAAATTTTCTTTCCTAACCGCTTTTCTTGGTTTTCCCTAGTGTGTTATTCATGTTGATCTAGAGGCTAGTTAGCTCTGGCAGGATTAGTGAGACAATGGGCTACAGACCAGAGAAAACCAAGGAAAATAGTAGCTTGTAAACTTAAACGTTGAAAAGCTTATGGTCAAACGTTGCTACTGTTGAACTTCAGCATTACGTTCAGCTGATGCAACTGGATGAAAACTGAAATTGTGGCTGTCATAGCACAAACAAACAGTAACAAAGGGAAGTGGGACTCCATTCCAGAAGTTTGGAAATGATGACTGCTTTTGGCCAAGAGCCAATTTGGACTGCTTATTAATGCATCTAAATATTCTCAAGGATCCTCCCTGTCACTTTTGATCCAGAGTCTTCTCTTTCAGAAGAATTTACTGAGTTTCTGTTGAGCAATGGTGAGACGTTCGATGCGGCGCTGAGTGATATTGCGGTTTCTGTGGACATCCGACTCCTCCTTGAGGACTTCAGCCAAATCTGCACCATCCATTAATCCAATCATCTCACTGCAGATCAGCTCAGCAGACTCCTTCAGCAAGAAGTATCGGATTTGCATGGGCACCAGGTCAGCCAACCGCTGCACTACAATCTGTCATGAGGTGAAAAATGATAGCATTTGGTGATCTCTTCAAGCACTGCAGATGTGCAATTTATAAAGGGTGGACAAAGTAAAGAGAAATTGTACTTAAGTGATAGTATGAGTATCTATTTTACAAATGATTCAGGTGATATTAAGTACACTCAAAGCATAACAGACTAAGATCATCAGGATAAAAACTTTCACTGCTTTTGGATATCTGGATTCCTTTGAAGAATGCAGTGATACATTTGCATCCTGTCAGGATGGTGCAGTTCTTTTAATCTCTTTTAAATCTCTTTTATGTACTTTTTTTTACAATAATAACTGTGCCAAAAAGACAAAGACGCAAACTTTAAACAATTCACAAAAAATATTTTTATAATTCTGGGAGGCTCCTTCTTCATGAGTATTTCTGCATCAACACTGTAAACTAAACTACTGTAAACTAAAGATAAGACATATAAGAATACTGTAAACTATAACCTTTATTTTGGTTTACAGACTACTAAAATAAAGGTTATAAGACTTAT
Source organism: Brycinus macrolepidotus (assembly GCA_037974445.1). Taxonomy (NCBI): domain Eukaryota; kingdom Metazoa; phylum Chordata; class Actinopteri; order Characiformes; family Alestidae; genus Brycinus; species Brycinus macrolepidotus. The sequence continues at coordinate 706 of JBBPCZ010153476.1, read as the reverse complement.
AATAGGGGCAATTATAATCAAGGGGCCAGGTAGCACAGGGCCATCAGGTAGACAACTAATCAGAGACACCAGAAACACCAAACAAGACATCAGTCCATCACAGGGTGAACAGACACAGTGACACCCACTGTCAGAACCCTCTCTTGGTGATTCATGCCATTTTTGATTGTTATACGATCAACAATCTTGCATTAGTCCACAAAAGTATTGCTGAAATGATAATATTTTCCCCAAAAATCCAGTACAGTTGATTAGTCGACAAATAAAGTTCACAAATCCAGAACAAACAATTCAAAAGTTGTAAGCAAAAACTGAAACTTGGCCTGGTGGTGGTGCCAGAGGAATTGGTGGATTGATCCCAAATTTGATGGCCATCTGGGCTCTATGAAGGTGCCAGGTTCTCTTAAAATCCACCTAGGCTTTCTATTTCCTGCTATACAAAACTACTGAAAAAACGATGGCCAACATACAAAATGGTCAACACAGAGGGTTAATAATGTCCCAGCTAGGGTCTTTTACTGTGATAATTCACTGTGATGAGGTACTTGGTTGAAACATCTGCATGGTTCCAAAATGATAGACATTTGAATTTTTTTCTCTGTTTTTCTGGTATAGTGCCCCCATGTTGCCAAGAAAGTATACCAAGTTTGTTGGCTAGAATGCTAGCATACATTATATGATAGCTGACCATCCTTGGTAAGGCAAC
>JBBPCZ010153466.1:0-18445 GCA_037974445.1 Brycinus macrolepidotus | reverse complement strand
AGCCTTTAGTTTTGGGTTCCTGTTCTGTTTGAGCTCTACGTGTGTTCCTTGTGCTTGTTCTGATTAAAGACTTTACTCTGCAAGAGTTCTCCTGTAAGCTGTCCTCCATCTACACCCCGACATGACAATAATATATAGATCAAACATATTACTACTGTCAGTAATGTCGAACATTTGTTTCAGCCTGAATGTGAACATACTGCATGGTTTCTACTACTGTACATTTTTTTGTTGTGAATGTTAAATATGTTCTGTTTTTTAGTCTTTTATGAAATATTCTTATTGGTGTGGTCTGGTGTGCTTGTCCAGATGAACAGTACAGTACACCAACCACTATTAGGGTCTTGTTTTTTTTTTCATACTTAGTTGTGTAGATCTTTTTCTCCACTTGTAAACTATAGAACAGGCTGTCCTGCAAACCCAGTTTTGGCACATTTGTTTATCAGCTTCTGCCCACAGTGAGTTTCTGATGAGGATTGTATTCATCATTTGAATATTTCCACCACATTCAGTAGCGAGCTCTTCATCAGGAAAGACAGCAGTCACGAACTTTCCGAATACATCCACTGAACTGCTCAGTTTTTTAGTATCATTTAATGGTTAGTACTAACCCTAACCCTAACTCTTTTTTTGCATTCTGCTTCAGACAGCATTTCATTAACTGTTTATTTTTGTAGAGTTATGCTCTGTTTTCCTACAAACCGTGTGTAAACTGTGCAGTTTGTGGTAGCAGACCAGTTTAGTTGCTCTTCACCTACGGGGCACCAGCTCAGCTCTGGTGGGAGGGTTTGGCGGAACTATGGCAGCCTTCCTCATCTTCCTCACCGTCCTCCTCTCAGGTAAAGATCTACTCATAATGAATTAGAATTAGGAATCTTTTGGCACTAAACCTCATAAATACCATTTATTTCCCTATTAACAAGCTCTAATCTGGTTCTTCTATAAATATTCTCTAATCCTACTTCATAGGCAATTTCTTCCGGGATCAATAAAGTTTTCTGATTCTCATTCTGATTCACTGCATAAAAAATATACAGGCATAAACATATTACCATGTTATTATGATGCAGAGTTTAATCTGATGAATGTGAAACAACATGGGGTACTAATGGTTTATACCACAATAATAGAATAAAGTACAGATAATGTGTAGAGTGTAATAAATGCTGTAAAAATGTAGTAAATTGGAAAAATACATTTAAAAAATGATGTTAGTCCTACAGTAATTTACTCTTCCCTAAACACAGCAAAATGTACATTCTGGGAGATACAGTTCAAGCTTCCTGTCAGAGGTGTTAAAATTGCAACTAGATGCATTTCTGCAAGAAAAGGCAAAGTCTGATAGTGCAGTTGATATGAAACCAGTGTTTGGAGACGCGCAAACATTGGTTTTTGTAAGGCCTGGCACTGGATCAGAGGTGGAGTCTCAGTCAGGCACTCCCGGACAGCGCTCTCCAGATCTCCACTCCAGAGTTTCACACAGGCCCACAGGGCGGAGATCTGGATCACCTGAGGATTAGGCTTCCAGGTGGTATAAATCAAAATCAGAATCAGAATCGCGTTTATTGGCCAAGGATGTGAGCGAACACATACAGGGAATTTGATTCCTGTCGATGGTACACAACAGTATAAAACAACAACAATATGTAAAGACAGAATGAACAATATACTGAGCAATATAATAATAATGTACAATCGACAATATGAATACGCAATATGGATTTATATTTATAAATATGTATATAAGTATTATTTGTACATATGTGTTTATACTATATATATATATACACATACATACATGCACACATATATACACATAAAGTGTATAAATGAACAAATAGACCCTTAGAACTGTCTACCTGTGCGAAGTATACTCAGCCTAGTCTAGTTACTGAGCGTTTTGTTATTTGACCTGACTGTGTTTTCTGACCTGTGTTTTTGGATTCTGGATTCCTCTTCTTGCCCTGTGGATTTGAATTTGATTACCTGGTGTCTGATTTTCTGGTTTTTGGACTGTTTTTGCTCTTTGGATTTTTCCTACTGAACTCTGGACTGTATTTCTCATTAAATTCTATTTCCCTTTTCTACTCTGCGTTTGGGTCCATATCTGTGCACATTACAGTTTTATGTCCAAAAAAAAGTTAAAAATAATCTTTTTGCATCGTGTGTCCAAACTTACGATCTTCTGATTCAGAGGTCGAGCTTTACTGCTGCACCACTGTGGGGGCGTGAACTTGCTGGCTCCTACCGAGCCATTTGTGGTTAAGGACGGGTGAAAGCGCACATAGGCGCATGGGCCGATTATTTTTTAATAACTGACCTGAGTTTCAGTGTGTTGAAGTCCGTTTATCAGTTTGCTGTGTGTTTTGCTCCTCATTTTTTCCTCCATGTTTCTGTTTCTCCTCTTTTTTGTCCTTTTCCTGGCTCCATACCTGTGACGTCACAGACTCTCTCTTCGACACACATTTAAAAGGCAACTCAACCATGTTCTCTCTCTCTCTCCCCATATATTACAGAGGGGATTCGATCAAAAAATTAAATTTTTTAAACGATCAATGCTCTGATCTTCTAATCGATAAGCTGTGTAGAAGTGTACTGAAGGGGATATGGATGGATGTATTAACGTTGATGTTTGACGTAGGAATTTGCTGGCTCTTACCAAGCCATTTATGGGTGAGATGGGCTCGACACGCAGCAGGAATCATAGGCTGATTACTTTTAATTAAACCACAACAAACAGTAACACAGGTCTGTTTTTATAACTGACCTGAGCTTTAATGTCTTGAAGTCTGTTTATGACAGTGCTGTTTGTTTTACTCCGGGTTTGTTTCTTCACCCTTGGGTTTTTGAGTTTTTTGTCTGTTCCAAGTCTCCTTATCTTTGACGTCACAGGCTCTCTCTCCAACAAACATTTGAAAGGTGACGACCATTTTCTCTCTCTCTCTCCCCATATATTACAGAGGTCTCTCAAACATTTTTTAAATGATCAGTAATTGGCTCCTGATCAACTGATCACAAAGTTATTTACAAGCACACTACTATGGATATGATGGACGATTTGACATTGAAACAGTCCCAAAGAAGCGGCCCCTTTTTTTGGCTATTAAAAGAACAAAAATCAGAAAATCCGTTCAGAAAATTTCTCTTTTTTTACTGTAAAAATCCCCAAACATGTATGATGAGCCTTTTGGAAAACTTCAGCTTACACACACATTAGTAGTCTGCTGTGTGTTCTGATACACATTTTTACAGAGGCACCATACGCATGACGTCACAACGCTCATGACACCGTCTCTCCCATATAGACTCATAAGGCCACTCATTCCGCCGCTCTCTCTCACTTTCATTACGGAGGTCATTCAAGCTCCAATAATCGATTTTTTAAACGATCAGTACTTGGACCCTGATCATCTGGTCGATTAATGGTGTACTAACGCACTGCAGTTAGTACACGGATGTTCTGATGTTGTAACTTTGCCCATATTTCAAAAACTGTAAGAGTAGAAACAGCTCCAAAAAATGGATGGAATGAAAAGAATAATAATAAAACTTCAGGAGAGCAATAGTGTGATTGCTGACGTTTATTCTTAATATAGGTGAATTCTGAGGACGCTTCTCCTCCTACAGTATTTAAAATATGAGCATGGTTCCAATTTCAAAACATCTGTTAATATCCATAGTTGTGTGCTTGTATGTAAGTTTTGATCGGTTGATCAGGGGCCAATTTTTGATCATTTAAAAACTGGTCAAGAAGCCTCTGTATTTTAAGGAGCGTGAGAGAAAATGGTTGAGTGTGCTATGATCCTAAGTACTAGAGAGAGGGGTATTGAAAACCCCAGCAGTCCGCCTGGACATTCTTGGTAGCCAGTCAGACACCTGCTCGGTTCTGGGAAAGACAGAGGGGGAGTGAGTGTGTGTATGTGTGTGTGTGTTTAGTGCAACACTGCTAAAACACTATCAGACAGCCTTATTTGGAGCTTCTGTGTGTTTGGGTCAACAGTGGAGGCTGAAATTTATAAATTTACGTTTTAAATTTACATAAACATTTTGCGACTTTAAAATGTCCATTTTAATTTTTCAAAATGGCATCTATTAAAGGTCAAAATAATTAATTATATTTCTGATCAAAAAAAGCAGAAAAAAGCACATGGTGTAAGTGTGTGAATGTGGTGTGTGTGTGTGTGTGTGTGTGTGTGTGTGTGTGTGTGTATGTGTGAAAAAAGAGAGAGAGAGAGGGACAGACTTACTTGTGATCGTAAAAATCGTTTTTTTTTTTTTCAACAAATATTATTTTAATACTAATGGGTGTGTAAGCTGAAGTTTTCCAAAAGCTTTATGTATGTTTTTTACAGTAAAAAAGAGAAATCTTCTAAATGGCAACACCATAGCAACCACCTAGCAATAACCCCAGTTACCATAGCAACCACACAATCCCATGTCACATTTTTGTGCGGAAATGCATCTATTTTTATTATTTTTATTATTCTTTTTATAGCCCAATAAGGTGCTAAATTTTAAAACCTCTCTAATGTCAAAACGTCCGTTAATATCCGTAATTGTGTCCTTGTGATCATTTGCTCAGAGCCAAGTATTGATTGAGAGACCTCTGAAACATATTGGGAGAGAGAAAGAATGGTTGAGATTCCTTAAAAATGTCTGTCAGAGAGTCTCTGACGTCACACGTAAGGATGCCGGGGATGGAAAAAAAGGCGAAGAAATCAAATGTGATGAAACAAACACAGAGCAAAACACACAGCATACTCATAAAACGGACTTCGGAATACTACAGCTCGGGTTGGTTATACAAAGAAAGACATGTGACTGTTTGCTGTGGTTTAATTAAAAATAGTCAGCCCATGAATGCAGCTACATGTTCAGGCGTTCCCCATAAATGGCTTGGTAAGAGCCAGCGAATTCCCCCCAAAGTGTAGAATCAGATGATTGGGGTTCAAGACTGCGTGGGCAGCAATTCTTTTTAACACAAACTTTTTTTGCCCATAAAATGTAAGCTTGGGTGTCTCTAAACACTGGTTTTATTACAACCATGCAATCACACTTTGCATTTTCTTGCTGAAATGCATCTAGTTCGCTATTTTTATTGGATTAATTACTGTCATTTTACAGGTAAATTTTTGACCTAAGAAAAAATTGCCCATGCTACCTTTTATTTCTAGTAAAACACACTGCATCCCACCTCTAAGGACGAACATGTATGTCATTAAAAATGACCCAGCTCAGCAACATTTTTCACACCAGATGCTGTTTTTCTCATAAATAGAGCAGTGTCAGCAAATCCCCATCAAGCATGTTATAGTCATGCATTTGTAAATACTACATGTCAGTATGGTATGACCATCATAAAGGAAAAATAAAATAATGTTGTCAAAGAGGATCTATAAATATCTTAATTAATAGAGTGCTGGTTCTTTTACATTTTACACCAAAGAGACACTTTATCAGGTCCACCTACCTTGTATCTACACTAACTGTCCATCTGATCAGTTCTAGTGACCATACAGGTGCACTTTGTAGTTTACAGTAAAAGACTACAGTCCATCAGTGTCTCTGCATCAATTCTCAGCCCCATTACCCTATTCATCATGTATCAGGACCCCTACAGGACCACCAGTTAGCAGGTATTATTTGGGCGGTGGGTCTTTTTCAGTACAGCAGTGACACAGCGTGTGTGTGTGTGTTGCACAGAGTGGATTACACACAGCAGTGGAGTTTTTAACACATCAGTGTACTTGCTGGACTGAGAATAGTTCCTCAACTAAAAATATTTATCAAACAGTGTCCTGTGGTCAGAAACTGACCACTGATGAAGGACTAGAGGACGACCAACATAAACTATGCAGCATCTGATGATCCATCATCATCACCTTTACATCTGCAATGTTTAAGAATAGATGCATCTAGATGCACCTATTGATAAATACATCTAAAGTGTTTCTTAAGTGGGCACAGTGCAGTAGCAGTGCACACACACACATACACATACATACACAAACACACACATGCTAACATCTCGTCTACCATGTCGTTGTCGCTGCTGTGCTTAGAATGATCCTCCCTTTAATAATATTTGCTCATAGGTGGTCTTGATCAATGATGAATGGGGTAAAGGGGGCTAAAATGATGCAGAGAAACAGACTCTGATGTAGATGAATCTAATGAAGTATATTGTTAGTGTATGCTGACCTAAAACACAATGCATTTACCCGTTTTTATGTTCTGCTGCAATGACAGGAGAATTTCTTTCCACAGTCTTTCCTCCTGCAGACCAAACTTTTCATCTCATTGAGAAGGGAATGAACCAGACTGAAGCTCGAGCAGCTTGCAGAACCAACTACACCGACCTGGTCACTGTGTACACTGATGAAGAAAATGCTGCACTGACTAACATGACTGGAGTCAGTGGTGCCTGGATTGGTCTCTATCGCAATCAGTCCAGTGATAAATGGTCTAATGGTGATGATGTTACATTAAGTAATCTGGGAGGGGACTGTGGGACGAGGTCCTGCTGTGCTGCTATGAAGGCTGATGTTCAATGGGAAAGTCTTCAGTGCACAGAGAGAAGAAACTTCATGTGCTACAAACAGGGTAACTCACTATTTACTATATAGACTATATAGTTTATTAACTCTGCATGATTGTGATGATTGTGCCAGAATTAAACAGCTCTGCTCTGGCATTTGCAGAAGTACTTCTATCCTTTTTTTTGTTTTTGTTTTTTTTTTTGTTTGTTTGTTTTTTACTTTTTTCTTTTCTGGAAATCATTTGTAATAGCAACAATATAAACAAAGAAACAAAGGCTGATCTGTGCATACATCCAACTTCCTTCTGACAGAGAGACAGACAGAGAGAGAGAAACAAACAGAGAGAGACAGAGAGAAAGAAAGACAGAGAGACAGACAGACAGACAGACAGGGAGACCAACAGAAACAGACAGAGAGGCAGACAGACAGGGAACCCAGACAGACAAAGAGAGAGACAGACAGACAGACAGAGAGAAAGACAGACAGACAGGGAGAGAGACAGACAGAAAGGCAAACAGGGAGAGAGATAGACAGGGAAACAGATGAAGAAAGAGAGAGAGATAGAGAGATAGAGACAGACAGACAGAGAGATACAAACAGAGAGAGAGAAAGAGAGAGAGAGAGAGACAAAAAATAAGAGTCAGAGAGACAAAAAGTAAGAGACAGAGAGAGAAAGAGGCAGAAAGAAAGACAGAGAGGCAGACATGGATAGAGAGAGACAGACAGGGAGAGAGGCAGACAGACAGATAGAGAAACACAGAAAGAAAGACAGAGAGAGGCAGAAAGATTGATAGAGAACAACAGACAGAGAGAGTGGCAGACAGATAGATAGAGACAGACAAAGACAGAGAGTGAAGCAGAGATAGATAGAGAGACAGACAGAAAGACAGACAGACAGACAGAGAGAGAGAAACAGAGAGAGACAGAGAGAAAGACAGAAAGAGAGGCAGACAGATTGATAGGGAGACAGACAGAAAGACAGACAGAGAGAGAGAGAGAGAGAGAGAGAGAGAGAGAGAGAGGCAGATAGACAGAAATACAGCCAGACAGAAAGAGAGACAGACAGACAGACAGAAAGAGAGACAGACAGAAAGAGAGACAGACAGAGAGAGAGACAGACAGAGAGAGAGGGAGGGACAAAAAGAGAGAGAGGCAGACAGATTGATAGGGAGACAGACAGAAAGATAGACAGACAGACAGACAGAGAGAGAGACAGAGAGGCAGATAGACAGAAATACAAGAAGACAGAAAGAGAGACAGACAAAGACAGAGAGCCAAAGAGAGAGAGAGAGAGAGGCAGACAGAGAGAGACAGACAGAGACAGATAAACCACACAAGATAGAAGACAAACAAAGGAAAATGTTCTCAATCCCTGGCCGAACCGCTCCCACTGGCTGGGCAGAAATTAAAAAAAGAAAAAAGAAAGAGCAGATCGTGCCCCGCTGTCCTCCCCTTGTGTTGGAACTAGTGGTGATTAATTCCAGCCATGGCCTGATGGGGCCTGTCCGACCCCTCAGCTCGTCGTCACCACTCCCTTGGCACCAAAAGCCAAAACAGAATGGTAGCTTCAAAAAAAAATAACGGCAGCCTCCCTGTTTACCACAGGGCCAGGTCCTCATAGCTGTCCGGATCACTGTTTGTCCGTAATATATATACACAAACACAAAACCAGCATTTATTTTGAGTTCTTGTGTGTTAAACTAGCTCTTTTTTATTGTCAGCATGTTTTGTTCTGGCACTGAGTTTTCTTTGTATAAACCCTTTTCTGCCTGCTTTTCCACGGCGTATTTTGCAGCCCATGCTGCATTTATCTGCCTGTTTTTCAAACTCCTGATAATGGCAATCATTTCCAGAGATGTGCATATAAACAATGGCACCATTAAACACCATTAATGTGTCCATTTTTCCCCTCCACAGATGGTACTGACTATCATTTAATCCTTGAGAATAAGACCTGGTATGAAGCTCAGAGTCACTGCAGGAAGAACTACACTGACCTGGTGAGCATCAGAGATCAGAACCTGAATGAAAAAGTGAAGACAGAAGGGATGAACAGCAGCACCTCCTTCTGGATCGGCCTGCTGCGAGATGACTGGGAGTGGACTGATGGAGGAAGATCTGCCTACAGAAACTGGGGGACTGGTCAGCCTCGATCATCATCAAACTGTGTAACACTGAGAAATGGGAAATGGAACACAGTGTCCTGCAGTAATAATCAGTCTGCTCTGTGCTACCACAGTAAGTCTTGACTTTACAAACACTTATTCTCCCATTGTTCAGGGTCACATAAAACATAAAGTAAAACATCTCTTATGCAAATCAGCATCTTGAGTTTCGCTCTGTTTTTAATTTTTTCATCAGCAACCAGTCTGGGCGGGAATGACAGCGCTTTGGACTCCTGTAAAAAAGGTATGTAATTTGTGACCTTTGCTTCTGAATTTAGTCCAATGGAATTGGTATTCAAAGTCCCAGAACTAATTAGATAGATAGATAGATAATGGGAATATGTATGATTATACTCAGTACATATAATCATATATATTCCCATTGTACATGTGTACATACATACATATACTTATTTAAGTTTACATGTACATATATATTTTTGAATACATACATCCATATTTTATGTTTCTAGATTGTATAGTGTTTATTTTAAACTTTATTGTTGGTATAGTTTTTTATTCTATTCTATTGTTTTTTAATATTCGCTGCTCTTACCTTTGTACTGTCCACTTTCTGCCGTGACGATGCAAATTTCCCACTTGTGGGACTAATAAAGGTTTATCTTATCTTATCTTATCTTATAGATAGACTGACTGACAGACAGACAGAAATTCAGATAAAGTAAAGTGGCCCATATAGTCACATGTGAACACACCACACCACAATACAGCACAGTGTGAACAATATGAAATTCTTTCTCTGCATTTAACCCATTCACCAAGTGAAGTAGGGGGCTGCCTCCAACAAGGGTCGCCCGGGGAGCAGTGTGTGGGGACAGTACCTCGCTCAAGGGTACCTCAGTGGTGACACTAGCAGTTGGGATTCAAACCCACAACCTTCTGATCACAGGAGCAAAGCCCTAACCACTAGGCCACCCAGCTCCCACATAACTGTGTGGGACCATGAAAACAGAGCAAGGCTTCAAATAGCATGATAAAGACCACATTAGATCATCATTATCAGATTTTTTATATATTCTAGATTATTCACTAGTAAAATAGTAAAACCTTTAAATCCAGCTCAGTACATTCTTATTTTACATCACATGACCAGTTACCGAACCAAACCAAATAATAAGGACAGGCTCTTGGAAAATCCTTATCAGATCAAATATTAGTAATGAAAGATAAGTAATAAAAGCCTGTAGGCACCAGTCAGAATTGTGCCAACTGCATGTCTAAATCCTTTACACAAAGCATGCTGTCATTAAGTAATCTCAGATACACTTGTTTATGCGGCTTCTGATCCCCTGCTATCTACAAAAACAGACTAAAAAAACAAAATTCAGGCTGCTATTTGTGTTTTAGTTTATCATACAGTGTCATAAACCTCAGATGTGTGTTTGAGATTACTTAACACAGTTTGAGGCAATGCATAACAGTGTAAAACTAAATAACACTGAACATTTCTGTGCAAATCCACAGATTTTTATTTAAACTGCTAGCAAGCATTTTTAATACCAGCTTCACTTTTTTAAAGTTCTCCACGCAGCTCCCAGCTTTGTACAACAGTTCACAATACCATAAAAGACAAATCTCAGAATAAACTCAAAACGTCAACGCAATGCATTTTTGTGACTGGTTACATGCATTACTCACTTTTTCAAAACCCTTAACACAATCGTCTTTGCCAACATACACCTCAGCACATCCAAAATGCAATAAATCCACCACAGAATCATACACTCCTCAAAATCAACTCATTCTACCAGAACACCAACAGTTTCTTTCATTTAGAATACTCTGATACTCAGAACCCAATGTACTAGAAAACACAAATCAGAACTAGACAGAATTACAGGAAGAAATTTCATCATAAAAATGAGACCATCTTCACTCTATAATACGGAATGTAAGTTAAGTGTAAGGAGTAAGTGTGACTGTTTCAAAAGAAATGGTGGAGAGATGGTAATGCAATAGAAATCAAAATTCCTGGCAAGGTCTTCAGCTAAATTATGGAAAAAAAATCTATTATTTGTTTGTTTGTTTAGATCTTAAATATACTTTTAAATGCATTACTCGGCAAATAGATCAAAAATAATATCCAGTATAATTCTGTGCTCTGTTAGATTCTGAACTTTTGAAAATAGTTTGTATTGTAAACATGTGAAAAAGTGCCATAGATACACAGAGTTTTGATGCTGGTTGAGTCCGAATGAGGAACAATATTGTAAAATTTTGAACGATCCATGATTCTGATTCTGCTGTTTGTCATTTTATGCCAAAGCAGTGAAAACTCAAACTGCTGCTGATGAGAAATGTGTGTAACCAGCTGAAAATAAAAAACCTGCAAGGCAGATCTGCTATTTTATGTACATTTATAAAGTAGAAGAGAATGATTTGCTCTGTAGACTGGTTCATGTTGTAACTAGTTTGCTATTTTTTTGCTTCATCATATAATTTGTGCATAAAACAAACAAGATTGAACACTATATCCTTACCATAGCAAATACAAGGATATTAACTAATCATTACATAACCTAGCAAAATCTTAGTCACAGATGCTGTAAATGCTTCATCGAAATAGTCTACATGCTGTTGTTAGTCATTACAGCACGGTGCTCTGCCCATAATGGACCGGTCATTGAGAACAAAATAACTCCAGAGAGGGGTGACCCTTTTTATAGACACCTGAATAGAACGTCAGCTCAAATATGAATTTATTTCTGTTAGATTTTATTTATATTCACATTCAATCAGCAGGTAACCTCTTAAACCAAAATAATTGTTATTTGGGCTTCGATTGCAGACACTCAGTGTACTTTGTCCTGTCTACACTTGTGTAGTCTTGTAGTGTTTCTGTTTTTGTTCTTTTGTTGTACTATGGGACTGGAGGAATGTTGTTTCATTTTACTGTGTACCAGGGTCGGGATCAATTCAGGAATGAACTCAACAGTTCCAATTCATACAAGAATATGGAATTGTAATTGTAATTCAACAACAAATAAATACCAAGTAATGCATGAAAAATAGTAAGTAAATAAAAAATAGAACTGTACATTAACAATTGATAAATGATGACTGGCACTGGCCATAAGTATCTGAATGTACTGTTTACGTTTGCGGCATTTTACATTTACGGCACTGTTATTACCAGTATATTTTTACCAGTTTAGCGTGAAAAATGCAACATGTGTCCTAAATGGCTTTCATTTATTCTTAGAGGTCATGAACTCCACCTTGCATGGACATTAATGTGCAGGACACATGCATATGAGACAATCAAAGTTCATATTTTTCATTTTATTAATAACAGTGATTTGTGAAATTAACATGTTTAATGTATAAAACATACATTACTCTTTCTTCAGTATTTCTTTTATATGTTCATGATTTATGTGATTCATAATAATTAATGTACTGTAGACTATTTAACACACCAAGTCAAATTCGTAGGACGTGGAATTTTGTGGAATTTATTTGAATTCAATTCTGTTTCCTGACATTCCAATTCAATTCCAGTTCCACTTCCCTTCAGCTGCATGCAATTCTAATTCCAATTCTAATTCCAGAAAGTGAATTGGAATTGACCATGCATTCTCAGTTCAATCCCTGAATGGCCCCAACTCTGCTGTGTACTGTGTATATGGCTGAAATGGCAGTAAACCTACTTGACTTGAGGAAGCATGTGCTAGCCTTCATCCTCCCAGTACTGAAGATATCCTGTAACTGGGGGTGGCTAGTGGGTGGAATTAGGAAGAAAACTGAAAAGAATTTCAAAAAAATCACAACAAGCAATGTATTTACACACATCTTATGCCCTGCAACATTAACTAGAGACCATTTTCCCACAGACTTTTCTCCTGCATCTCATATTCGTCTCAGAACTTTCCATGTCATTGTGGATAAAAAGAATTACAGTGAAGCTCGAGCTGCTTGCAGAACCAACTACACCGACCTGGTCACTGTGTACAACTATGAAGACAATGCTGCACTGGCTGATGTGGGTTCTGCCTGGATTGGTCTCCATCGCAATAATAAATGGTCCAATGGTGATGATGTTACATTCAGTAATCTGGGAGGGGACTGTGGGACAGGACCCTGCTGTACTACTATGAAGGCTGATGGTCAATGGGAAAGTCTTCATTGCACAGTGGGAAGAAATTTCATGTGCTACAAACAAGGTACACCATAAAGAACTGAAACCCGGTATTCCTTAAACACAGCCGATTGCTGGAAAATGGTGCAATCAGAGTGCGTTTCACATGTTTCGATATTCTAGCCATGATGGTGATTTGTATTTTAGTTTACTAGTTCATTCCATAATGTTATAATTAAAATGTAGTTTCTTTATATTCTTTATATAAATGTAGGCATCTTTATATCTTTAAATCAAATTTACACAATTTTCCACTTAACCCAGATGTATTCAACTGACCCAGACATGTAATGTCCAGCTTTTGTTTCTTTTAGCACTGAAGCTGCAAGGCTAATGTCACTAGCACTGGAAGTCAATAGTCACCCAAATCATCTCCATGAACACACCCTCAGCCTGCTCAAACTAACATCCAGCTCCTCATTAGGGTGGTGCAGACTTATGGATGTGGTTTAGGACTAAGTATGACTTACTGTGCACTGTTAAACTATAACGTTCATAACGGTAGCCATTTTAGACTGTCATAAATATGGAGGACTCTGATCTAAGATCAGTCCTCTCTGGCCTGTGATCTGAAACGGCAGCTTGTAGTGGTGAAGTTTTGTTCATTTTTATAGCTCACAGAAAATCATACTGCAGTCCTAATCCACTTCAGCAAGTCTGCACCACCTTCATGAAGAGCTGGAGGTGGTTTGAGACGCTTGAGAGAAGTTTTAAGGATGTATTTACAGGATGGTTTGGGTGACTATTGACTTTAAGTGACTGTTAGTAACATTAGCCTTAAAACAGCAGTTCTAAACTAAAGAAGCAAAATCTGAACAATAAATGTGGATGTCTGGGCTGACTACATGTCGGATAAGAGGAATATTTTTGCAAATTGGAATTTTTTTTGTTAAGCCATTCCTTTAATGTCTGGCATAAATGTGTGTAGCTGCTGTAATGTAATTTGTGATCTGACTGATAAACAGCACTGTCCTGTAATATACAAAATGTAGCAAAACTGAGGGTCCTCAAACAGCTGTAGGTGCATATTAAAGCACATATGCGTTATGCGTTAAAAACACAGAAATAAGGGGAAACTGTACAAATAGAGTAATCCAGGGGTGTCAGATCTTATCCACAAGGGGCCGTGTCACTGCAGGGGTTCGTTCTAAACAAGCAGGAACACCTGATTAACTGTTTGAAGACTGAAACCAAGTGGAATCAGGTGGACCCCTGACTGGTTGGAATAAAAACCTACAGCCACACCGACCCTTTGTTGACACCCCTGGCAGTTACTTTGAGAAACACAATAAAACACTATAATTTTACACAGTATTACTTGTAAATAAACAGAAAAATACAGCCAAAATAACAGCCAATAAATTACTATAGTTAAACATATCTTGTATGATGTAACTACTGACTAGTACATGTCTAACTATACTAACAAAAATGAACATTAATGTGGTCATTCTTTTCCTTCCACAGATGTTACTGCCTTCACTTTTAACTATCATGTAATCCTTGAGAATAAGACCTGGTATGAAGCTCAGAGTTACTGCAGGAAGAACTACACTGACCTGGTGAGCATCAGAGATCAGAACAAGAATGAAGAAGTGAGGAAAGAAGGGATGAACAGCAGCACACCCTTCTGGATCGGCCTGCGGCGAGATGACTGGGAGTGGACTGATGGAGGAAGATCTGCCTACAGAAACTGGACAAGCGATCCAGTTCAGTCTTCACCAAACTATGTAAGACTGAGAAATGGGAACTGGGACACAGTGCCAAGCGATTCTTCTCTATGTGCTCTATGCTACCGCAGTAAGTCTTGACTTTTTCAACTTTTTTTTAAATCAGTCTTTCAGGTTTTAGTCTGAAATGTCCTTTTTCATTTGTCCTTTTATGTCTCTATCAGCACTGATCCACATCAGTAATGACAGTATGACCTGGGAAGACGCTCTGAACTACTGTAAGAAAGATAACAGGAAGCATCTTCTGCACATTCGGTCTCAGTCTGACCAGAAAGAAGTGGAGTTTGAGCTCAGGAGGCAGAACGTCTCTGGACTTTTGTGGCTGGGGCTCGGACAGAGCCGTCTCTTTGGCTTCTGGGTTTGGTCTGATGGGATTGGGGCGGGTCCCTGGAGCAACTGGGTGAATGGGAGAGCCCCAGAGCTTCCACTGTCCCAACACTGCGGTGTCCTAGACATTGAACAGGACTTCAAATGGCATGATAGCAACTGTAGCTCTAAATGTAGAGCTTTATGTGAAGTGAATCTGCCGAATTGATTCTCTTCATGCATCCAGTTACACAAACACACTTACATGAAGGAAATAGTGCTGAATTTCTTGATTTTTTTCTCTTTCTCTTTAAGTACTAGACTTAGGATTTTAGAAGGGCTTTTAGAAAGAAAAATTTCTTCATATATTTTTTAATTAAGCTTTTTTTCTTGCTCTAGAGAACTTTCTTTAAATGTTTGATCATATATGACTGATATTCTTACAAATATATGTATTTTATACTGGGAGGTATTTGGTGTTGAATGATGGGATGATTTAAAGATTTATTCCATCATGAAGTCCAGAGAAAAGATTTTGCAGAACCAATGACTGAAATCTCATTTTTATTGCACTATGCAGTGATTTATTTATTTCTTATTTCAGTTTAAGCAGAGACTCATGCAATATGCAATTTATCCAAAAATCTCAAAAAATTGATGTCGGGACCAAATTCACAATTTCTATCCGTCTTGATGTAATCATTATTCATTATTTTTTTAAGCAAATGTGTAATCATATAGAGCTTTGTTTGGGTTTGTGGGTGATTAAAAGCTGTTAAAATCACTGTCTCGTTCTCAGCCATCTTTTTCTTCAAAGACAATTCACAAAAATAAGGATTCTACCATCTAGCATTCTTCATCTCACGTAAAACAACAGTCCTTCCACACCAACCGACCTGAGAGGCCACGTGATGTATTTGACTGGGACAAAAAAGAATTGTCCATTGGAAAAATGTAATGAAAAACATTTTTATTCAGGCAGACTGCAGTGTGAGTTTTTAAACTGTTTTTAATTTGCTAATATTAAACATTTTAACAGGGCATAATTGCAACACTAAGAATGTACTATGTGCAAAATCTTTCATCTTTGAAATATAACCTTATCTTATTATTTTCAAGTTTATTCTGGCTATATGTTTTTTTGTTTGTTTGTTTGTTTTTTTTGCTTTTTTTGTAGTGTTCCTACATTTCTGGAAAATGGAATGAGTTCATCATGGATCCTAAAAGTAAACCAAAACATTCGCCTTTCTGACCCTGGATTTACTTAAAAGGAACTAAACTTGGGATTCAAACCCGCGACTTTCGGTTTGCAGGGCCAACTCCCTAACCACTAGGCCACCAGCTGCACCAGGTATCCTGTTCTGATGAATTATATATTCTCTTACATCAAGTGGACGACCGAATGCTTGTGCATTGCTTACCTAGGGAAGCAAGCCAGCAGAGGCGGTGTGATGCTCTGGACACTGTTCTGCTGGGTAACCTGGGGTCCTGCATTCATGCAAATGTTACTGTGACACAGATACATTAACATTGTTGCAGACCAAGTTCTCCCCTTCATGGCGATTGTAGTCTTTTATCAACAGAATAACGAACCTGCCACCCGGCAAACATTGTTCAGGAACCATTTGACTACCATGACAATCTATGTTGACATCTGTGGGATGTCCAAGCCACAGAGGCGCCACCTCAGCTCAACAGGAATGAACGGATCTGCTGCTAACGGGTGAGGAGACACCACAGCACCATCAAAGGTCTAGTGGATTCTTGTCTAATTTTTTCATAGCCACCCCTCCCCCTTCATCTTTCCCATGGTTATTTATAATAATTCTGGAGGACATTGTTAAGGTACAAATAAACTTAATGCACTATACCATACTATAAAAGGCCACAAATGCAGCACTGACATAATTTGAATACTTACATAGCACAGTTCTGTACATTTCTGTTGAATTGTGTTTGCTGTTAAATCAATAGACAGCAAATACAGTTCAACAGAAATTAGGATTAGAAAGAAATACTCATCTGATAAGAATGTCTTGTTTGTTCATCCTTTGTGAGAGCTGAACTGGACTGTTTAGGTAGTCAAATGATGTCAACGCTGCATTTGTGGCTATTTATAGTATAGTTCAGTTCAGTTCAGTTCAGTTCCGCTCAAACATCCGCAATCATAAAGGATAACCAAACAATTCAACTGGAATTAGGAGTAGAAAGAAATACTCATCTGATAAGACTGTCTTGTTTGTTCATCCTTCGTGACAGCGAGTGTTCGTCTGAACTATACTATTTAAGTAGTCAAATGATATCAACACTGCAGGCCTTTTATAGTATAGTTCAGTTCAGTTCAGTCCGCTGTCATGAAGGATGAACAAAGAAGACAGTCTTATCAGATCTACTCCTAATTTCTGTTGAATTGTTTGCTATTAAAACAATAGACGGCATTTTCCGTTCAGGATTCTTTTCCGCTTGTTTCCCATGCAAGTAGTCCATGCTTCCAAATTTGGGCATCTTTTTCCCTCATATGTGTGGTTCTGCCCATTTCGAAGGAATCACAGCTTTAAAAGTGGACCGATCATCCATACAGCATCACACACCTCATCAGGTAAGGTCTAGCATCTTTCTATACTTGTTTATGCTTTTTTATTGTCAGTGATTCGTTAGTGAAGTCCTATTTTGATGATAAATTTAACCATGTCTAACAGGTGAATATTTACACTGACACAGGTGGACCATCGCTTCTTGCAAAGTTTATTTAAACTGTACCTCAAACTTTTAACAAATAACATACCAATTCAGCAGAAGTGTAAGAGTTCAGTGTTGCCATGTCGATCATCCAACTCTTACTTCTCCTCTCAGGTAAGCACAAAACCTCTTGACTCTAAACATCAAGGGCAGTTACCCAGACAGGGATTATGCCTAAAGTAGGACTACATGGCATGATGAATGGAGATTCTCCACTCAAAGAGAAATACAGTCCATGACCAGGCTTAATCTCTGTCCGGAAAATCAGCCCTACTAGTTGGATTTTTAATAGTCTACCATTTTTATATTACACTGTTATATTACATATGTACTGTTTTTATTCTATTGGTTATGCTGCTTCTTCTTTTTTCTCTTGTTCTGTCCACTTTGCTGCTGTAACGATGCAAATATATATTTACAGAAATACCAGGGGGTCAAGAGAATAACCTTTGTGCTTTGTACCAATTTTAAAATGTGCCCTCCGGCTTTACATCTTAAAGGCACTGTATTGGTAATTCTAAAATAAATCGACTTGAATAAATTTAATTGAAGTCCAAAATATTAATGAAGGTCTTTTAATGGGAACGGTCTTCATTTGTTTGATCTTTTAACACAACTAATGACACATAGATCCTTTTTTTACAAAAACGGAAACATTTTAGCACATGGTTTGCATTGTTAACTGTTTTATGGTTCTATTTAGAAACATTAAATATTTGGACCATCTAGGGCAGGGGTGTCCAAACTTTTTGCAAAGAGGGCCAAATTTGATAAAGTGAAGATGCCCGGGGGCCAATAGTTCCTTCT
>JBBPCZ010153425.1:5000-18450 GCA_037974445.1 Brycinus macrolepidotus | reverse complement strand
ATGTATATATATATATATAATATTTTCATAGCTCTCCATGTTTGTCAGTGTGTGTGTGTGTAGGAGAAAGAAGCAATACTTGGTTGTAGAGTGTGTGGACGATGGGGAGGCAGGCATGTGTAATATCATCACTGTAGGAGTTGGAGATTTTGGACATTCAAGCCTGTCTTCGCGTCCCCTCTCTTCAGCTAATATCAAGCTCCTCTCGTCCCGGGCCGCTCCTCGGTCGGCTCCAGCCTGATTATCCTCCAGCTTATCAGCTTCAGGCCCAGCTCAGCACTCCAATGGCCCAGAGACAGGGCCTCTGAGACCAGCCTGTATCTGAGCTTCCTTGGGGCAAAGGTCAGAGCCAACCTCCAATTCTGACCACAGACACGAAAGGCTGGAGATAAGAGCTGAGGAGACGGGGGAAGTGCATGTACGTGCGTGGGTGTAAATATGTGAGGTACCTTTACTGGATGAGTTCGGCAAAAAACAGCTTACCCCAGGAAACTTTACTAATTAGCATAGAGCAAACTGCTTGTCTAAATCATCACACATTTGCCTCAAACCGCACTGTGTTCTTAAGTTATCTCAAATTGACTGTCAAATTGACTTTCAGGGCACTGGGATGGTACCCTTAGGGTACACTATTAATACTTTTAGTTGGGGAACATAATTGTGGCGTTAAAGTAGTTGCATTGTGTTAATACAATGTCTCAGCTTTAATTTTTCTATTTAAAATAGTACAAAAGATACAAACAGACCTCTTTCCCCTGTAATAATCAGTGTACTCTGTATTTAAACCCATTTAAGTTACAAGTTTGGGTCTGAAGAACCATGTTGAACCTCTGAGGGTTGATCTATGTTGTTTGCACCTTAGGGGACTACAATTTCACAGGACAGTACCTCTTTTCTGACCATGCTGACTTGCTTATGCGGTTTCTCACTTCTTTGACTTTCCATTACCTATAAAAATGGACAAAAGCACATTGCATAGTTAAAATAACAGTAGCAGCATCCTTCTCAAATCCTGAATATTGTCCATACGCTTGTCCCTTTTTATAAATAACAGTGTGTCATACAGTATCAGAAACCCACAAGTCTGTTAATTCTGTATAACTCCAGTGCAAAACTAAATAAGCTAACTTCAGACATTAAACATGTCTTGGCTGACTGACTGCAGTGGAAAACTTTGTTTCAGCTTTTGGCCAAACCGTGTCTTTAAGAGGAGTGAGAAGCTTCACACTGTGTCTTTCACTCTGCCCCCTCTCTTTCTCTTCTATCTAAGAAGTGATCTTAATTCCTGTTTATAGATTTAAACAGTGGTGTCATTCTTGTCAAACAGAATGATGAGAGTGTGATGTTGGGGTGTGTGTGTGTGTGTGTGTGTGTGTGTGTGTGTGTGTGTGTGTGCGTGCGTGTGTGCGTGTGTGTGTGTGTGTATGTCCCAGATGTGGGATTACAACACCCAAGCAAACGGCCAGCTCTCTTCCTCTCATTATCTGTCTGTAATGGGCTGTCTGGCAGGAGCTGAGCTACCGCTGCAGCTAAAGTCTCTGCAAGAGTTATGATTCAGGAGATTGAGAGCCATGTTGCAGTGCTAACTCTTGCCACTCTTTTTGTCAAAGTCAAAAAAGTCAAAGTCAAAGTAAACTTTATTGTCATCTCAGCTATATACATGTATACAGTGAGACGATGCATTGTGGCTCCAGATTTACCAGAGTATAAAAAGACACACAGAATACACATATACAACTACACATATATAAACTCTAAACTAGAGGTAAAAATGTGCAATTTAGTACAAGCGTATTTTTAACATCCAAAAATTGTGCAAATGTTGTATGAGCAGTCAATTGGAAAACAAACAGAATTCTAGAATGTAATTGTGTGCTTTATATGTGCAAATGATCAGCAGCAGTTCAATATAAATATGCAGTCAATCGATAAACATGCAGTAACTCTGCATGCTTGTGCAAGGAGCTGCATGTGCATTATAAAAGGGTAAAGTGTAAAGTGCAAAGGTGGAAAGTTTAGTCAGTTCACAAGTCAGGTGTGTGAGTGGGGGGCAGACAGTGGGTTGAGGAGTCTGATGGCTTGTGAGATAAACCTCTCGCACAGTCTGGCCAATCATACTTTAATGTTGCGATAGTGTCTGCCGGATGGAAGTAGTGTGAAGAGTCCGTGTGAGGGGTTTGAGGAGTTGAGCACAATACAGGAGACATTTTTTATACATGGAGAAAGATGTCATCACGGGCAGAGACAGAAAAGAGGCAAGTCAAGAGTTAAGAAGAGCTTTACTGCCATACCATCCGATTTATACTAGAGTGAAGAAATGTTCCACCAGGCTCTTGGTGAAACATACATGGGTCTTTGTCTTACAAGAGAATAAGACATAGATACCAAGTGAGTTTCCTGTTTTTTAGGTCCATCTACCTTGTTTTAACACCAGCAGCAAGGTCTGTTTCTACTTAACTAATAGCTTGCGTTTTAATAATGTCCTACTAAATAGAAACGTGGCAGTAAACTGTGACTGAAACAGTGTTGATTTGATGCTGAGGAAAGCACTGAGTCAACAAAGATCTCTGATATACTGAATTTGCATTGATCTTATTTGTTGTGTTGGCCATTAATGCCACAGTGGAGAATGAACTATGCTGAACATTTATCCAACAGTATTTATCTGTATCTTTTTACTGATGTTGATTTAGTGTTAGAACAATGTTTTAAGGCTCTTAAAATATCTTGTAATCCAAAGTAACCTAAAACGGCAGTGTGAATATGAAAATTTGAGGTTTTATGCCAGTTTTGAAGTAAATTTCAGCCATCTGTAATATGTTGATAATTGTAAAATTGTGGTAAATGTGATTTTTTGATGTTTTTTTGGAGGGAACATTTTGCCACACAATGCCCTGCATATACTTCTGTGCCATGAATGGATCATAAAAATATGATTTTTGTCTAAATAGACAATGTCCCAGGAGTTTTTAGAGTCATTGAACTCTTCAGTTGCCTGGTTCCTATCACCACTACTTTGAACATCTCTGTAAGTTTTTTCTAGAAGGAAGTATTTCACATTGATAACTTTTTATATTTTGCCAAAATATGTATAGTGTATGTATAGATCCTGACACAGTGGCACAGTAAGGAAAGCAAAAGGAAAAGTTTTCATAGACAACGGCAGAAGCTCAGACCTTTCCACAGAAGCCAGATGATTCACTCTTTTACTCTTAGATATCCAGTGCACTCTAGGGACCTTGCGTGTTTGGGGATGTTTGTAGTGTGACTCTGTCTTGTTCCAATAGTGTGGTTCACCAGGCTGTGCGTTTGGATGGATGGGAAGTTGTTGGAGTTGTATGTTGTAATATCCTCCGCGCTCTGTGCTTTTATCCCCGGGCGATAACGCTGTCTATGGGAATGTAATGACTTTGTTTAATAGCCTGCCTTGGCATCGTGTGTATGTTGATATGAAGGTCCCGAGTGAGTGACTCCCACAGTCACACACTCAGAGATAGCATCCCGTCAACTGTTCTGAGCAAAAGGCAGACTGATAGGAACCAGAATGGAGTCATTAATGAGCTCATCTCTTCCGCTCACTCTGTCTATCCCCCGCCCCCTCTTTCTCTTGTACACAGTATATAGTTTCTTGCACCTGGATTTTGTGTGTGTGTGAGTGTGGGTGCTTGTTTTCATACATCTTCAGAACAAAACATCATGACTGTAGGAAAAACAACCTACCAGACCAGTAATATGATCAGGATTATTTGGCTTGCGATAAGGCTCACAAAATTATTACATACTAAATGGCCAAAAGTATGTTACATATATATATATTTATATATACACACACATATATATATATTTATACATACACACACACACACACACATATATATATATAAAGATAATAGCAATAATAAGGAAGAAAATATCTCTTGCTTTACACATGCAAAAATGCAAACAATTTTTATTTTTTTTGTTTCATGTTTTTATTGCCAGACTTCTACAAACAGGTACAATACAACAGTGCAAAACTTTTTTGATATATAACACAACCCTCCCATTCCCACCATCCAAACCCCCCCCCCCCAAAAAAAGGAGGAAATACATAAATAAATGAATAAATAAATAAAAGGGGAGGGGGGTGCCATAGAGCCTTTGCTTTCATGGGTGTACTTATATATGTATTTGTATAGTGTTTTGTTTTTTTGTTTTTTTAATTTAGGAAGTGGGGAGTTGCCTCTTATTCGAGATTTAATACCACATAGGCCCCCAGGCTGAAAAGAATGTGTGTGAGCCCCTAACTGTATATTTTATTTTTTCTAAGTTAAGAAAATGCCACTTGAAACCACTGGGCCACTTTTGGAGGGATTTTGGACTTCTACTCTAATAGGATATGTCTGCGGCCTATGAGAGATGCGAATGCAATGACATCTAATTGTTTTTTAGTAAAGGAGCCGGTTACTTTGGGGGTTCCAAAAATAGCCACCTCTACACATGGTTCTAAGGTTATATTGTGAGCCTCTGCCAGGTTTCTGAAAACTGAAGGCCGGAAACCTGAAAGTTTGTGGCATGACCAAAACATCTGAGTTAGATCTGCCACCTCAGTGTGGCATCTAATACACATTTTGTCCATATTTGGGAAAAATGTGGCTAACTTGGCTCTGCTTAAAATGCAAACAATTTTTATGGTAAGATTAATACCACCTTTAATTAAAAGAAAATAATTTGCTTTAAATAGTTGCATACAAAAGTGTAAACACAACTTTTGTATGCAGTGGTGTCTGCTAAATGCCATAAACGTAATCAAATGATATGCTTTTTTGATTTTCTAAGTAAAAATAAGTACACACCCCCTACTGAGAATATGCTTTGGCATGTAGTTCAAAATTTCCATATATATTTGTTCTGTTTAATATATTGGACAAAAACAAAGGAGAACAAAAAAATTAAAATGTGTAATACCCTTTGTAAAGGCAACATTTGTGTTTTTTTTCCAATAAAATAAACAGTAATTATTGCACATTAAAATGTGCAAAAGTGTGTTCGCTGTATAGGATGTGTACTTCAACAAAACATCTTAACTTTTGAGTCTAACTGCAGATATGCATGTACATATATATGTGTGTGTGTGTGTGTGTGTATGTGTGTACATGACCTCACGTCCTAACATTGCATAAAAACAAGAAACAAGTGTGTGTGTGTGTGTGTGTGTGTGTGTGTGTGTGTGTGTGTGTGTGTGTGTGTGAGGCATGTGAGTGATGATCAGAGGTACAGACGGCCAAGTGAACCGAAAGCCGTTTATTTCTGGATGAGTGGGGATGGAGTGTAAATAATCTCAGTCTTACATTATAGATTAATCAGACGCTCAGCTGGATCTCACACACCACGCTTCGCTCCAGAACATAAACACAACTTTAGGATGAACCCACATCTGTGGGGGTGTGTATGTATGTGTGTGTGTGTGTGATGTGTGTGTGTGTGAGAGAGAGAGAGAGACAGAGAGAGCGAGATCAAGAACTTTCAAAGTTGACCTATTCACGCTCCGCCCATTAATGCATTGTTTCGTAGCAACCATTCAATGCAAAGTGTATTTTTAATTTTAAATGTGTTTATTTTGTATGTATGTGAAAGGTCACACTGTTATCATGGATCAGGTGTCGGTTTTTTTCGGTGTAATCAAGTTTATGCTAGTTTTAATTGAACACAGCAACACAGTCCAGTCCAGCTCTTTCAACTGGAAACTCAATGTTACACTGCAGTTCTAAACAAAGTGTGCTACGCTTCTCATTCTCATTTTGCTAACATACTACCAAGCTTACCCATCCTAGCAACAACTGCTATGAAAGAATGCATGTGTGGGGCAGAGCATCAACAGGTCAGTTTCAGTACTAAATGTCCATTTAGACTCTGTATGACTTTAATGGAACAGCATTTATCCCTTTTACACTTTTCTCATCGTACCAGCATTTTTGTCACCTCCCTGAGGGTCAGCAGCACAGCAGGACACTGACCTTGGCAGTGAGCAGTTCCTATGCAAGGGAGTACCCTAGACAAACACACACACACACACACACACACACACACACACACACACACTGGGTGCAGCTGCAAAGCATCTTGATAACATCCGACAACCTTCTAACTTCTTGTTCACTCCTCCTCCTTGTCCTATGTGTGTCCCTTCTGAAACCTTCACTGGCCTTCTGAGTCACACACACACTCTCTCCAAGCCTCAGCCACACTAATCTCACTCTACAGTGCAATGTTTATGTTACCACTTTGTCTGTAAGGATGCGTATGTGGGTTAACACGCATGACTACGTAACATACATATTACTTTGGTCGTAGTTACAGAATCATTTCCAATAGTTACTGGACAATGAGGTTTCAAGGGGTTGAATATTGATGAAAAATGTAAAACTGTGGAAATCTTAATACAGCAAGGTGTGGCTTTTACATGTTCTTGCTTTCATTCAAAACCTTATAACCCTTTTATTTGCACTTTACAAGCTGTCCAACGTTGCTCGATATAAAATGTTTTAACATTAATATGCATTCAGCTTAAGAATATTTTTAAAGGGTTTTAATGCGACACTGATGATTTATGGGTGACACCTGCATTTGGGGAAAAGGATGGCTGCTGTTGTAATATGTGTACAGATGACTTTTTGAAGAAACAAATACACTCTTAACACTGCTAATCACTGGCACAAATGAAAGCACTGGATGGCTGAGAGAATTCTGAAACGGACTTCACCTACTACAGTTATACAATGTACCATCTATCAATCTTTTCTACAGTCTAGACCTGTGTAAATGGGGAGAACATCCTAGAACAATGTAAACTATGGAGAACTATGGGAACAGCATCCAAGAACAACCTGAAGAGTATAAACAGGGGAAATCAATGGATGAGAAGGCCCTCTGCTAAATTGAGAATGAGGCTAGGTAGTCTCCACTGTCACCAACAACAACAGGTTAACTGTGAGGGGGAGGGGGTCATTTGTCAAGGGGGGTGATTGACTCTCATGGTGTTTTTTTTTTCTTTTTTGTTATCAGAAGGATACTTGCACTTCATCCTCTTATTGAAGCACTGACACCTGCTTTAAAACAAGAGGAGGGGAACCCTTGTGTAATCTGCAGCAGCCTATGCAACATTGTGCAGTGAGGGTTTAGGACTGATCGGCTGTGAAGAGAATATTATAGAACGATACGAATGGGCCAAACATTCTACAATATTGTGAATAATGATACCAATCTAGAACAGTGTGCTTGAGGAGAGCATTCTAATATTCCCTTTTTTGGTACAGCTAGTGTCCCACATCCTACAACACTTTGTTTGGTTTCACTTTGTCCCTGGTGGACAAAATTTCTTGATGCGACACCCCCAACAAACTTTTTTGACACCCTCCCTCGTTGACAAAATATTTAGACAATCCCCCCTTTCAACAAATACTTTCCGATGACTTTCCGATTTTCTTCATTTGAGCATCTACCCCTCTAAAGGTTTCTGTACGCCCCTGCTCTTTATCTAAATGAAATGATAAAGCACACAAGAAGTGTTAGCCATAACAAAGCAGTACAGATATAATGAAATGTAGAAGTAACATTATTCTTGTAAAATGTTTAGGGATATGCAAGTAAAATTTTACTTGATAAGGCACCAGGGACATAATTAGACTGGGGTAAAAAAAAAAACCATAATATAACACCACAGTAGAAACATGGACCATTATAATGTGTTTTGTCGACTTTTTTACAAAACTTGCTTCTGTTTTGCGAAAAACTGAAATGGAAACCCGCCTACAGTCTAAAAACACTTCTTATATACGCAACATGTTTAAGAAAGTGTAACATACTACCCATCACTGGGTATGACAGACTAATCAAACTGTCTGTGTTTTCTGGGTCATTGTGCTCTGGCCTTTATTGTGTGACAGAACTCTAACACTGCACTATAAATCTCTCTCAAACGATTGCTGCTCTTATCCTCTGTGATAGGTTTATTAAACAACTGACCTGAAAAAAATTGACACCAGCACAGCATGCCTGGATAGTGTGTCAGAGAGTGATATTTCTTAAAAAACCCATTTTGTGAAAAACTATGCTCTCTGAGGCAGCAGAAAGATGTGTGTGCGGTTGCCAGTTGCTACAGTCAGTCATCCTGCTCATTTAGTGAGTGCCTTGTCTGTTTGTGTGCATATGTGTGTTTGTGCCTGTGTGTGTGTGTGTGTAAGTGTGTGTCTAAATGTGTGTGTGTGTGTGTCTAAGTGGGTGCATTTTCAGCTTCTTCTCTGGATGCAGGATTGTTAGTGTCCAGTTTCAATAACCTTTGACCTTGTCAGGCTAATTAGCAGTATTTCCCTAAAGCTCAGGCAGACTCACATTCTGCTGCCCTGTCTACCGGCCTTCCTTCATCGTACTGCATTCATTTAGAATATTAACCTCACCATCACCCCCTCACCTGTTCCTCTGCATCACACACTGATGGCAGAAAGCTCTTTAATTACTCATTCTTTAGTGTGATGCATTCAATTACATACTTTACTCATGAACAAAATATCACATCAGTGCAGTTATGTCCAAAAGTAAGACAAAAGTGTGATGATATATTTTATTCACGTGAAAATGATGAACACTTTTAACAAGGGAATTCAGTGCAGCACTATTTCATTATATGCTCCAAAACTCTGTTGAAAATGAACCTGCAATATCCAGTTCATATGCATTAGTCTGGAACCAATAAATACATTTTAATTTATTAATTTGGTGCTTTTATAACAAACATCTCCAAAGTGGCTTTCTAGAACCCAGGCCTTTCCCCTTAATGAGCATCTTTGATGGAACCATTGGCAGTAAAACTAGTACACGAGGAGGACCAACCAAGAGGAACCAAGACTCAGAGGAGGGAAAGCTAAGAGTTTTAGAAAGAACCACTGAGAGGAACTAAGAACTTAAAAGAAATAAATCCTAAGAGCATAAAGAAGAACCACTGAGAAGAATCAATGCTCAGAAAAAAAAGACGTTTCCCAAGATTATGGGTAAGAATCACTGAGAGGAAACAAGAACTTAAAAGAAAAAAAGGCCTAAGAGCACAAAAGAGCCACTGAAAGGAAGCAAGACTCCCTAAAAACATGAGAAAGAATCTCTGAGAGGAGCCAAAAGTCAAAAGGAGAAACTTTCTAAAAACACAACTAAAAGCCGTTGAGAGGAACAAAGACACTGAAGAAAAACTTCGTATGACCGTGAGGAAGAACAGAAGAGAGACTAGTGAGAGACCAATGATAACCCAATGGCCAATGACAGATGTCTATCAAAGGGAAATCATTATAGTAGGCAAAAGTACAATGTGGATTGAAAGGTCTTCTGTAAATGGTTGAACCTGGAGTTCACTCAGTAATAGTGGTCTTCTTCCAATCCACCTCACACTAATGGAATATCAAAACTAATAAACACGCCCATGCAGCATATTATTATTGTTATCTTGTTTGTTGTTTGCTGTAACACTGATTTGAACATCGTGCCTATGAGCTTTCAATCAAGGTTATCTGCGAGAATTTGGTGAAATAACTCAGATACTGAACCAAATCAGTCAGGTCTTAGCAAATTAGCATGAAAGGTATATTCCTTTATATAAACAGAAAAAGGATAACAGATATCTAATTAAAAATTAGGGGGATCAATAGTAGGTTTATGCTAAAATGCTAAAATTGTGGTCATCTTTATAAAGTAAGCCTTTTTATTTATGGTTTTTGGTTTATCCAGTTATCATCATTATGCTAACGCTAAATAAAGTTAATGCTTTGGGATTTGAAATGTTATATTAACACCAAGCTAACAATGACTTAACTGTAGACATTTGTAATTTCTGTGCCTGTCTGCAGACATAGAGGTTTTTAAGGCATACAAGTTGCAAATTCTTTTACTTTGTGTGGTGCATGCAAGTGAATCCTTCAGTAAATTTTGAAGCCTGCCTTTACTGAAAGAGCCTGTTTCCTCTCTTTCAGTGATGCACAGAGCTTTCGGCACTGGCCTTTTAGGCACATGTGATTTAAATTAATAGCAACAGGCCTGCAGTATAACTCACAGTTTACACCAAACAAATGTGTTATTTGTAATTGTAATAATATATCCGCATGTACACATAGCAACAAGCATTTGGTATGTTATCTCCAAAATGGTTTTCCCTAAAAGAGTGCAGTTTTCCTGTTTGAGTTCATTTAATAGTTACATTGTTTTTCTCTTTAATTCTAATATTATAAAAAAAATTTAGACAACCAATTAAACAATAAAGCACTTAAATAGACAAGCACTGTAAGTAATCAGATTACATTACTATAGTGTCTATAGTGTTATAAATCTTTGGTTACAGATTACACAACAGTTTAACAGATAATTAGCACAATAAAAATAAATTTTTAAAGTAACCTTCCCAACCTTGTCTGCATGTTTATGGACACTACATGTAACTGTACTTATGCATGAAAAATGTATCTTTTGATATAGTGTTGGTCTGAGTGCTTTAGAACAATAAAGACTGTAATTAATGAACCTGACTATTCCTCTCCAGGGTTGTGAAGTTAAAGGGAAAAGTAGAAGCACAGAGAGAGAGAGAGAGAGAGAGAGAGAGAGTCAAAGACACAGACCCAGAGCTGTGACTAGATTTGTGCACCGGGAACACAGGGGCTATTTTAAGCTATCTATATAACACAGAAAGAGACTATCAATCTTACATCCCTTTTTATTTTCCTTTGAGTAGCCCACCCACGAGAAAGAGAGAGAGCGTGCGAGAGAGCAAAGAGAGAGAAGGAGAAAGAAAGAGAGATCACTTTAATAAAATAGCTTTACAGTTTGAACCTCTCACACAATTTCTCTTCTGATTATGTTCACATCCTCGTTTATTCACGTCCTTGTGGATCAGCGACCCTGCAGCATGTCCTGGCTTTCCTTTTGTGGCCTTGCGTCCACACTTAAATACCTGCCGGTGAAGTCCTGTTTTACAGCCTTTCACTGACAGCACAGTTCTCATTCAACCACCTTGCACACGTGAAGACATCAGGTCCGCCTCATATTTCCACTGCAGGCTTTTTACATTGTTCTATTAAAGTGTAGACAATCATTTATAAATTTTTGAAATCCCACCTTACAGAGTCAGATCAGACTCTCCACTTACATCAGAATCAGAATCAGAATCAGAAAACTTTATTGATCCCAAAGGAAATTGCTTATGTTACAACTCCACAGTCACACAAAGTCTAACGTCTAA
This sequence comes from Brycinus macrolepidotus, assembly GCA_037974445.1. NCBI lineage: Eukaryota > Metazoa > Chordata > Actinopteri > Characiformes > Alestidae > Brycinus > Brycinus macrolepidotus. The sequence goes on along the minus strand of JBBPCZ010153425.1, from coordinate 7,199 downwards.
AAAGCCACAAAAAAAAACCTGAGCAGAAATACTCTGAAATACTCTGTATGAAATACACAAAATGCTGGGGTATAAATACTACAGATAAATAACTTACTGCTAAGTAATTTATTAGTAACACAAATAATGGTTTGGAGTTGTTCTCTATATCAAGTCCATTAGTGCACATAATAGAGATCGGCAATAGATAAGTAATATTGACATAAGTAGTAATATTGCACATGGCAAGACTATTACACATAATAATAATATATTGCAAATGATGATAATGATTTAGCACCCAGTAAGAAATTGCACATGGCAAGATATAATAATAAGATATTTCACATAATGATAATGATTTAAACCCAAACACTACATCCAAACCCTCCCTCCAGTCAGTGAATTCAGCTACTTAAAGGTGTACCTGTTGCTGACATTGGTGTTTAGTTGTGCTCATACAGGTTGTATTTCTATTCTCCATAGAAAAGCATTGTCATTGGGTTGGGGAACTCTTGAGTTGCCACACAGCCTTTGGTCATCATGTTTAAGCATCAGGTAGAGGGGAATAGCCCTCCAAGATCAGGCTATGGAGCAGTGGATGTGCATTCTTGGAGTAATGAAGCTCCATCAAATACCATTGGAATGAGTTGGAGCAGCATCTGTGATCCAGAACTGATCATCCAACATCAGTATCAGACCTCACTACTGCTCTCGTGTCTGAATGCAGTCAAATCATTACAGCAATGTTCCAACATCTAGTGTAAAGAAGTCCCAGAAGAGTAGAGGGTGTTACTTTAGCAAAGAGGGAACAAAACTCCCCCTTAAATACCTTCCCTATTAGTAGAAGAAATACTGGATAAGCAGATTTCCACAGATCTTTGGACACTATGTGCCATTATATGTATATACCAAAAAGTATTTTATGTGGAGTATTATATTATATTTTGTTCTTGTCTTTGTGTCTCTGTGTGACTGTGCAGAAATCAATTTCCTCTGTGATCAATAAAGTTTTCTGATTATAAAACTAATTCTGATTTTTATAGCACTATTCTTAGACTAAATATCAACTAACAGTTAACATAAGATTACTAGTGAAATATTTTATAGTGTAGGTTTAGTCTTAATTTGGGTTTGGGATACTAGCTTATAGTGTATTAATTTAGCCAGTGTTCACTCTGATTCTCCTCCGTTGCATGTGAAGTAGAGCACTACACTTTTGGTTTGCTTAAATGAATAATTTGCCAAATCAAATTTGCACAATTTTTCAGGCACCCCAGAGGCATGTTTAGTGTCCAGATGTTGCCCTTTAGTTTAGAACTGCATCTGCAAGGCTTACGTTGCTAACAAGCACTAAAAGTTAATTATCACCCAATTAACTCACATAGTTTCCATTAAAATACCTCCATAAAACTTCTTTCAACCTGTTCAAACCACATCCAGCACTTCAGCTGGATAGATAGCAACAGTCAGTCATTTCTGGCATCATGCAGAATTTAGTGTCAGCTTTAAAGGTCAGAGGAGCTTCAGTTAAACTTCTTAGAAAAGAAAATAATTGTGCTGGAACTGTGCCGGATTAAAGCAGGTTGCTTATAAAATCTTTTAATGGAAGGGTCATTTTTATACTTCAGTGTGAAAATGAGCCAGAAACAGACATTTCAGGATGTTTTTGACTTGCAAAATAAAACAAACAAAAGAACACTAAGGTTCTCTTAGAAAAACAGGCCACTTCCACCTCTACTCACCACACGCTCACTAATGAGGCCTGTCTCTGTCCAGGACTCTGTGGTGGGATTAGGAGTGTTTGGAGTGTTTGGAGTGTTTTGATGGAGAGAAGAGCTGCTGATTCAGAGACACCGGAAGTCCAAGATGTCAGGGGTCAGAGATCAGATCTCTGGAGGACCATCACGGATCTCCTGTAAGCGCCATCTCATGACAAACATGCCATCACACACACACACACACACACACACACACACACACACACACAGAGACACACATATACACACACAAACACACATATTTACACACGAACACACACAACGCACATGCACATACACACATACACACATACACACACATATACACATACACACACCTATACACACATACACATACATACACACACACACACACATATTTTACGCACGAACACACACAACGCACATGCAAATACACACATACACACACATATACACATACACACACCTATACACACAT
>JBBPCZ010153393.1:0-18451 GCA_037974445.1 Brycinus macrolepidotus | reverse complement strand
GCTTTGTTGAATGTTTTACTAATTTTTCCTCACATTAACAGTGCTGTGTCTTCATTTTTTAGTAATTTTCTCGATTTTTCGGGGCGACGGATTACACGATTTCCCTTAGAAGTTTACGGGAAATTGTATTTCGCACAACGAACTCCCCACATAAAGAACGCGCCGCTGGAACGGATTGCGTTCGTTATGGTACCACTATATATATATATATAGGGAGAGAGAGAGGGTACTTTATATTTAAAATATATATTGTTTACCTTGCATAACAGCTGAACGTGTATGGCGTAATACAATTCTATACATTTTTGGCCTTTACCTTACTCCGATGACGCCTTGAACTGAATGAGGTTGTCCATTATCTGCACACCCAAGAACTTCACACTGCTGACTTTCTCAACAGCCGAGTTGTATATGTGAAGTGGAGTGTACGGGGCGGAGTTCCTTGTCGACAAGGACAGGTTGTTGTCTCGACACCGGTCCACCAGCTGTCTGACCTCCTCTCTGGACACTCAACACCACCGCCATCACCAAGAAAGCCCAGCAGTTCCTCCACTTTCTGCGGAGACTGCATAAGGCCCGCCTTCCCCCTCCCATCCTCACCACCTTCTACCAGGGGACCACTGAGAGCATTCTCTGCAGCTGCATCACTTCCTGGTTTGGAAACTGTAACAGCGCCGACCGAAAGTCCCTTCAGCGGCTGGTGAGGACAGCTGAGAAGATCATCGGTGTACCCCTCCCACCACTCACTTAACTGTATAAGAAAAGCTGCGTCCACCGTGCAACCGGCATCATCACAGATCCCACCCACCCCTCACATGGACTGTTTTCCCCTCTGAAAAAGGTTCAGAATTATCAGAACCACCACTACCAGACATCAAAACAGCTTCTTTCCACAAGCCGTTTGATTCCTGAACTCAGAGCCTGCACCTAACATGAGGGTTCTGAACAGGGTCTGACCGCGTACTGAAACTGCTATAAAATGCACGACACTTTTAGCTATCCTCAAACCACTGCACCGACAGTTTTTAATAAAAACTGCCTTAAAACTTGCTGCTAATTTTTTTTTCCAAAACTGCTCTACTTCAGAATACATCCTTATTTGAAGTTTATAAAAATAATCCCAGCTTTCTGTTTACTACAATTTCCAAACCAACTAGGAACCAGGGAGGTGCTGAACCACAGGTACCTGCAAACTATAGTAGTGAGGGTTTTATTGACTATAAAGTAGAAATCATTAGACAAGAAATTCAAACTAGAAATTTGACTTCTTCACATTTGCTGGCTGACTCAGCAGTTGCAGATAATATTCAAAACTTTGCCGAGAGACTGACATCTTTTAATCCAGTCCGACAAACAGAACTCTCTGCAATTGTTCTCTCTTCATATTTCTTCTACATGTACACTCGATGCTATTCCTACAAGCCTGCTTAAAGAAATCCTACCAGTAATTATCAGACCTCTCCTATCAGTACTAAACTCCTCACTTAGTACTGGCTATCTACCCTAAACCTTTAAACTAGCAGTTTAAAGCCTCTGTTAAAAAAAACGAGTCGTGATCCATGCAAGCTCTCAAATTGTCAACCTATTTCTAATCTACCATTGCTATCTAAGGTTTTAGAAAAAGTTGTGGCCCAACAGTTATGTTCGTTACTACATAAGAACCGTATATATGAAAAATTCCAATCTCGTATCCAGCCTCATCACAGCACAGAAACAGCCTTAGTAAAGATAGTAAATGGTCTTTTACTGTCCACTGACAAGGGATTTGTCTCTTTGCTGGTTCTGCTTGACCTTAGTGCAGCATTCAACACCATTGTCCATTCTATTCTACTAGACAGACTAGAAAACCTGGTCGGAGTCACTGGAACAGCCATATCCTGGTTTAGATCTTACCTGACTGACTGCTATCAGTTTGTAAGAGTTTGTGGAATCCTCAGCACCCACCAAAGTAAAATACGGTGTCCTGCAAGGTTCTGTTTTAGGACCTATTTTATTTACTTTGTACATGCTGCCATTAGGGATGATTATCCGAAAACATGGGATTAGCTTCCACTGCTACACAGATGACACACAGCTTTATATCTCTGCCAACCATGATGCAGAAAAATTAGTCCACATCTTTATTACCTCCAGACTCGATTATTGTAACAGCCTCTTGTCAGGTTGTTCCAACAAGAACCTAAATAAGCTTCAACTAGTCCAGAATGCGGCAGCTAGAGTCCTCACTAGAACCAGGAAATTCAATCACATGAGCCCAATATTATGAAGACTTCATTGGCTTCTGATCAAACTTTGTATTGACTATAAAATTCTACTATTGACATATAAAACCTTGAATGGCCTCGCACCCGATACCTCCATGAACTTATTTCCTACTATGAACCTTCGCACTCACTCAGATCTCAAGGTGCTGACTATTTGGTCGTCCCCAGAATTATGAAAACTTCAGCAGGGGGAAGATCGTTTTCATATAAAGCCCCGCAGCTCTGGAATGCCCTTCCAAATACTGTTCAGGACTCAGACACAGTCTCAGTTTTTTGCTATTTGTTATTTTGTAATAAATTTTTTCCTGTTAGATGATGGGTGTAGAGCTGGGAGGTGGTGGGCACAGAGAATTCAAGTAAATTGGGATGCCGCCACTTCTTACCCTGAGAGCAGACAGCAACGTGTGCAAGGAGGAAACCTTTGCTCTCTAAGAGAAACATGAAGGCCAGACTGAAGTTTGCCAGAGAGAATGTAGACAAAGACCAGAACTTCTGGAATAATGTTCTTTGGACTGATGAGTCTAAAACTGAATTATTTGGACACCAGAACAGAGGACATGTTTGGCGTAAACCAAATACAGCATACCTGGAAAAGAACCTCATACCAACTGTGAAGCATGGAGGTGGACATGTCATGGTTTTGGGTTACTGTGCTGCATGTGAGACCATCTGCAAGAAAATAAAAGCTGAAGCAGAACTGGACCCTGCAACATGACAATGACCCAAAACATACCAGTAAATCCACCAAGGACCTGGCTGAAAACTAAGAAATGGAAAGTCTTGGAATGGACGAGTCAAAGCCCAGATCGTAATCCCATTGAGATGCTGTGGGGTGACTTGAAAACGGGTTGTACATCCAAGAAACCCCTCAAACATCTCACAGCTGAAAGAATTCTGCGTTGAGGAGTGGGGCAAACGTTCCTCAGACCGATGTCAGAGACTGGTAGATGGCTACAAGAAGCGTCTCATTGCAGTTATTTCAGCCAAAGGGGGTAACACTAGGTATTAGGGGGTAGGGTGTCCTAACTTCTTCCTCAGTTAGAATATGCATATTTGTTGATATCAAGGTTAGTTTTTTTTGTTTACCTGCAATTAAATCACTTTCTTTTACAGAGATAAAAACTAGATTAGACATTGATGTGTGAACATTTCTTACTAAAGAACTGAATATTTAATGGGATGTCATAATTTTTTCACATGACTGTAATAAATTTTTTGTTTTTCTTAACTGGTACATTGGAACACTGGTTGTTTCCTTTGTTACATGAAAATTTGTAAAATAAAATACTTTTAAAAAACAAACACATAAATAAATAAAGTGCAGGTCAGGTGCAGTCCCATTGCCTCTTTCAAAAGAGAGGGTCATTCATTTGCGGCAGTTAGACAAAAGAGTGGAGGGAGATCTCCCTTTCAGCTACGTTCTGGATATCTACAATGCTCTGCTCATAGGGATTTTTTTTTTGCATGCATAGCTGCAGTTCTAGAAAGGATAGCTGCAGTTCTAGAAGGTTATGTAGCTTTAGATACATGTCATCTGCAGAGCTGTATCAGGAATCAGGAGGCTAAATGCACTGTAAAAATTAAAGTGTTTAAATTTAAAAGATCATCACTAGGCTCCTCTGAAATATTTCAGAGGAGCCTAGTAATATTTCAATATTTCAATATTTTTTGTTTGTTTGTTTGTTTGTGCTGTTATTTAAAGTGCTATAAACTTAAAATAGTAAGGTAAATACCTATTACCTACTTAGATAAACTTACATAAACTCATTGCAAACTTTCATTTTTTCTTGAAGCTCAAGGATTTTGAGGTGTGCTTTAGATCATCGACTACAATATTTGTGGCACTGACTCTTGTGGTAATGACATGCTTTGAGAGACTTGTCTCTGCCTGGCTCATTAGATTCCCTTCAGCTTACTTATCTGTACTGATAACACCATCTCCTGTGTCTTCCATTCCACCCTGTCCCACCTGGGCATCGGGAAGGAGAATTACGCATGCCTGCTTTTCATTGATTTCAGTTAGCCTTTTAACACTACAGTAACCCCTCAGACCTGTCAGCAAGCTCAGGGACTGGGAATTGATCTCATTCTATTCCTGGGTCCAGAGCTTCGTGACTGACAGACCACAGGTGAAAATTTTGCTGCCCTTCCTAAAAGCTCTGGCCCTGCCTTCAGTCTTTATTCATTTTGCATATGTAATACATGTAAACATGTTTTGTTCGACAACTAGCTTGACAGATTGACAGATAACTGAAAGTCTAACAGGCTTCTCCAATAATATTACTCTAAATAAAGATATTCAAGATTCAAGATATATGTTCATATTCCCTTCAGCTTTGACACTTACTTATGGACTCACAAGATAACAAGCTCACTGCATCTTATCACCAAATTATATACATACTTACAGTTTTATATTAAAAGGCGTACTTGTGGGACCCCCTGGTGGCTTGAGGGCCATAAACAACTGTTTATTTTGAGTGTGGCTATATTTCTCTCCAAAATACTTAATAAATAAAATTCAAAATTGATTAAAAACAAGTTTAGATAGAGACATGTGAAATATATAAGGCCATGGCAGCCTCATTCATATGTGCCAACATGTCGACATTGGAATTGTTACATTGGTGCATGCAGGCCTGGCCATTCAGTACAGACATGCTCCCCCCTTTCAAATAACTTTTCTCTTTCTCTATTACAGATTGGATTTGTAATAAAACTTTACTCTTTAGGCAATATTCATTTATTACTTTTGTGTTGCCTTCACAATCTATGTGATACTTCCTCGATGTTATAGATTTATACATAAAAACAAAAGCTAATTTAAGTTTTCAGAATGCCATCTGTGGTTAGTTGGTTCTCAGCAAGAGGGTTGGCACACATATATGTACAGACAGATGGATGATCTCCAGCAGACAGCATGCTTGTGATTTCCGACTTATGCTCTACATTGTAAGGTCGTCTTTGGTTGTTATATACTCTTCACTAGACTCTGTTAGCTTTGAGGTTGTCTTGGTATATACCACCTGTGACAGTTAGATGGGAGTGACACTGCTAGACTCCAACCAAAGTCTTCTCAGTTTTGCATTCCTCTTTCACCCAAAATGCAAATATCTTCTTCTGTGGCTAAATATTAAAGACTTCTCATTTGTATCTCAATTTTCTTTCCTACTGCTTCGTTCAGTTCCTACATGTGATTTTCAGTTTTTATCTCACTAAAAAAATCCCTATTTGTCCAAGAAATGTCATGATAACAGTGTTCTCATCTATTGTCCATGATCATCACAATCTCAGACAGTACTGGCAGGTGGGCTCTGGAACTGCCAATCTGCTGTCCAGATGGTAGACTTTACATCAGCTCAGAAAACTCACTCCAGTTCCTGGCTCTGACAGAGATTTGAATTGCTCAGTTGAGCTCACTGATACAAGCTGCTCTTTTTGTCTTTGTCATTTCTAATTTTCCATGGGAGACTGGTGGAAGTGGTGGCACAGGTTTGCTTCTATCTTGAGCATGGCATTTCACCTTGCTTCCTCTTTCATACACTGTTATCTTCTCCTTCTGTTATTGCAAATTGTCCCACTATATTTCAAAACATTGTAATTTATCACCTCCTTGAGCTCTTTAGAAGTTTACAGATGAATCTGGCATCTTTCTTAGTTTCTACATACAGAATGGACCGCAGTACTTGATCTGATGTTTACCAGACCTATCATAGTGTTGGACATCACAATAATAATCTTCTCAGATTTTGATTTTCTTTGATTTTTTTTTCTCACAGTCTCCCTCCCTGGTCTCCTTATACACATCACAACTACAGTTCTACTCTATTGACCCTTGTTTCTACCACCATAACTACCCTACTACACTTACAACTACAACAGACACTTTTCTTTTTCCAGTTTCCTCTTTAACTAACCTTTTCTGCCTACTGTCCTCCGATATCTTCTCCACCCGATCATTAGATAAGGCATGCTTTGTGCAGTAACTGGCAAGAACTATGAATGGCTGAAAGAAGGCTGACGTAATCAAAACTAAACTCTTTGTTGATTCAGATCTTTCCTTTCATGGTTCTCATTAGTTGTAAGTCATTAATCATAGCAAACAAGAAGCATCAATATTTGATGAGCACAAGCTCTTCACATTTTCTTTTCTTTCCTCATCCCTCCTCCACCCACTCCCCCACCCTGTGTAAAAAAAAAAAAAAAAACTCACAATAGTATGAGGCAGTTGCCTCTCTTGCACTCTCAAAACCAGTTCCAGGATCCCAATCATCCTGGCTTTCAAATATCCAGAAATGGACTTCTTAGCAGTTAATGAGAAGTTCTGTATGCCATGAATTAGCATGACTCAGCTGACCTTTTTTACTTACAGAATCATATTTGTTCATTAATATAAATATGAACTGCAATACCATCAGATTTTCACAAAAGTTTTAAAAGTAGAAAAAATATTATACTTGGCAAATTATTAATTGAGGAAAATTATTCAGTATTATATGTCTGTGAGTGGCAAAAGTATGTGAACCTTTGCTTTCAATTTCTGGTGTGACCCCCTTGTGCAGCAATAACAGCAACAATTCATTTCCAGGAACTGTTGCACTGTCTTGCACATCACCCCAAATGAATTTAGCCCATTCCTCCATACAGAGCAGCTTCAACTCTGGGACTGAGTCTGGCATGAAGGAAGCTCTTGCCCACCTCCCTGACCATAAGGCCTCTAGTCAGAAGTTTGCACAGGAACTGAAAGTGTATTGGCAAGAATTTGGCTGACCACCAATGAACTCAGATGTTTTCTTATAATGCACCTAGGCATGGACCTGGCAAAGATTTCTGCAGTACACCCACAGAACGACATCCACTGCCACAGAGAGGGATTCAGAGGAGAACAATGACTACCACCATGCCATGGCTGGCATTTGTAAAAGGGTCAGGCATGCCTTCCCTCTATGCAGAGACATGACCAAGATCTCATTGTGCTGATAGAATGTTAATTGAATGTTAATTGATATAGAAGATACCACAAAAGGTAGGGAATCTACGAACACACACACACAAAATTGTTGCAAGCTAATGAGCACAATATGGAGACAAAATATGGGCCCAAAATAGGAACTCATAAGCCCCAGGAGAACCCTTAGTAGACCAGTATACAGTCCCGTTGCCGTGCCAAGATGAAGTGCTAGGTAAATTAAAGCCTTCCTTTTTGCTATCCAAATTCTGCATAATTAATTTGTTTGGAAGAGATCTAATGATTCTATTGTCTATCACTCTACACTGTACTGATTTTATGAGAGCAAAGGAATTGCATTGCACTGTGTGTGTCAGAAAGGTCAGATAAGGAGTTTGAGTGAGCTTGGTGTAGGGTAGGGGTCAAGAAGTTATGCCTGCACAGAATGTATTGGGATGAAATGAGAAGCATTGTTTTGGTATTGCTAACTAAAAAACAGAAGAAATTCTTTCATGAGATGTTAATAGTGGAGTAGCTTTCAATGATTTACCTTCATGATTAGCAAAGACAGAAAGATGGAAAAATTAGGACCTATGGATAGAAAGATGCAACAGATTGCCATTTTACTATTACTCTTGGAGTGGAATTCAGTACAAGAATGGATAAAGTAAAGTGGCCCCTTCCACACCCTGGGGGACAGTGTGAACAATGTAAAATTCTTTCTCTGCATTTAAGCCATTCACCAAGTGAAGCAGTGGGTTGCCACCAACAGGGGGCGCCCAGGGAGCAGTGTGTGGGGACGGTACCTTGCTCAAGAGTACCTCAGTGGTGCCACTAGCAGTCCTGGGATTCAAACCTACAACCTCCAGATCACAGGGGCAACTCCCTAACCACTAGGCCACCAGCTGCCCCAAAAATGAAATAAGTGTAAAGTCCGTTTGTCAAACGTGAACAGCATGAATTTGTTCTCTGCATTTACTCATTCACCCAAGTGAAGCACAAGGCAGCCAGAAACACAGCGCCCAGGGATCAGTGTTTGGGGATGGTAGTTTGCTCAAAGGTACTTCGGTGGTGCGGATAGCAGTCTTGGGATTTGAACCTACAACCTTCTGATTGCTGGGGCAGCTCCCTATCCACTAGGCTACCAGCTGCCCCATGTATCACAAAAGCTGCCCAATGATGTTACAGATCCACAGAACTGGTACCAGAGAATTGGATCGCTCCCCAATTAGTGTCAGAAATCCCAGTCAGTGTCAGAAATCCCCTAAATTAGTTTGCACAAAGTGCCAGAAGTGCCACCACTGTATGGGCTATGCAGTGGTGACCCCTCATGCGGTGCTAACACAAGCAGCAGAAGTAATTGTGTTAGCAGAAACTTGTAAATTAGCAAAAGGGAGGAAAGCAAATATATACACTGAAAGTCGGTACGCTTTCAGAGTGGTTCACAACTTTGGGATGTTCTGGAAACACAGAGGGTTTCTAATATCCACAGGAAAACCAATACATCATCAACACCATGTTGTAGAATTACCAGATGCTGTTCTTCTTTTTAAGCAGCTTGCAGTATGTAAATGCACAGCACACTCTAACGGAACTGATTTTGTCTCCATAGGAAATGCCAGAGTGGATGCAGTTGCGAAGGCCACAGCAAACAAAGGACAAAAATAAATAAATGATGTGTATCTCGAAACTAATGACTCTCTTTCCGATGACATCAAAGTGTTGCAATGCTGTGCATTAACAGAAGAGCAGAAAGCATGGTGAGAAGCAGGGTACCTACTCACAAAAGGGGTATGGATAGGGCTGAATAGTAAACCATATCTCCACCAAGCACTTTCTCCCCCCTTGGGCAAAGCAAGCTCACAGGTGAGACCATGTCTCGAAAGGTAGGATGGTATCCATTATACAGGTTTCTCAAATTCTCAAATTTTGGTAAAACATGATCTGTGCAATTAACAACGTGGGGCATGAAATTGTCTCAATCGGCCGCCCACTGACCACCAGACAAGCCATTTGACCACGTAATGATGGATTTTGTGGAACTGACACCTAGCGAAGGGAAAAAGCATTGTGTGGTCATGGTGGATATGTTTTCAAAATGAGTGGAGGTCTTCCCCACTTCTAAACAAGACAGTGCAGCAGTAGCAAAGGCACTGGTAAGAGAGATTATTCAGAGATGGGGAATACCAAGGAAAAATAGAAGTGATAAAGGTACACCTTTTGTGAGAAAGGCCCAGCAACAGGTAGGTGAACTGTTAGGCACTACCTAAGGCAGCACTGTGTGTATGACCCAACATCTGGAGCTGCAGAGAGAGAAAATTGCATGAAATCCTAGAAGACACAAAGGTGGACGGGACCATACCAAGTGCTGTTGGTCACCCACATGGCTGTCTGTGTTGAACAGCAAGCCACGTGGATACATGCTAGGCACTGCAAGAAGGTACCTGAGACAGCAAAGGATGCTGAATGCGAGGTGCCAGGGAAATTCTCCCCAAGCTCCAGTCCTTGGCTAGTCCAGCTGCTGTCAAGAAACGTAGGTGCAGTTTCAGTGTGAAGGGCCTTTGGAACTGAATAGCCTGAGAATGAAGGAGAGGAAGACTGACCAACAAAGTGGAATACTACCATTGTGTTCTTGAGCAAGACCCTTAACCCTCAGTTGCTGTAGGGGGACTGTCCCTGTAACTAATGATTGTAAGTCACTCTGGATAAGGGCATCTGACAAATGCCCTATTATTATTGCTGACAATGTTACAGCAATAATAAAGTTATAAACTTCATAGTGCTCCTCATGCTGAAGGGTAGCAAAGGGGTCATCAGCTCCTTGAGCGAATTCCATGGAAACACCACTCGTCCCTTGTTGCGGGAAAACAAAAAGAATCTGTCAATAAGTGGTTCCTGCTGGATTTGTCATGCCCTACACTCTAACTGGGCAGTAAGTCCCAGTGAGGAATGAGACTCATACTCCGAGACTCAGAGTCATCCCCATGCCTGACACATCCAACTATCACAGAGTAATCTGAGAATTTCTGCAGACGGCAGCCCTCTCTGTGGTACTTGAAGTCGGATGTATACAGGGTGAAGAGGAACAGTGACAGAACTGTTCCCTGAGGAGCTCCTGTACTACACAGCACTGTACCAGACACACAGCCCTGTAGCCACACATACTGTGGCCTTTCAGTCAGGTGGTCCATAGTCCCCAGCCCACCTGACTGAATGGTGCTGAAGGCACTGGAGAAATCAAAGAACATGATCCTCAGGGGTCCTCCTGGCTTGTCTAGGTAACTGTAGGCATGGTGCAGAAGGTAGATGATGACATTATCCACTCCAATCTTGGTCTTGTAGGTGAACTGAAGGAGATCTAGTGCTGGCCTGACTGGGGGCAGACAGGGTCCAGGACCACTTTCTCAAAGATCTTAATGCTGTGTGAGGTGAGTGCAACTGGCCTGTAGTCTGATGAGGCACTGGGGTGTGCCTTCTTTGGCACAGGAACCAGATATGATTTCCACAGCACAGGTTCCAAGATGGTGGAGCGTGGTCACAGTGGCCTCTCTGGGTCTAAAACTTTGGTGCACAAGTGTTATCATTCGACTCCACAACAGACCTTCATTAACAGGTGCATCCGAATAGCATGTCTACGACCGCCAGACCCTGCTTCAGATAAAATGAGCGAGTAACTTACCTCAAAGACGGACCACTCCTGAAGCTCTGTGACCTCAGCTTGCTGCGGGGACCAGGCCCTCAGATTGCGGCATTGCCCGATGCCACTGGCCAGGGGAAGGGACATCTCAAGCAGTGTGCGGGGAAGCAGAACCACGGCAAGCAAGTGGGGGTCCATGCTAGGCTAAAAGCTAACTCTATCCAGCCAGCTATCCCATCCATCTTCCTCACCAAAGTTTGCTCCCTGTACAATAAACTGGACTACATCCGACTCCAGCGAACTACTCAGCGTGAGTTCAGAGACATGACAGCGACAGTGTTCCGGAAACAGCTTCGTAGATTAGCAACATGCTTACATACTGTAGTGACTGTAATGTGGAACTGATTACCAAGAGGAGAGGAGGAGGGCTGTGTGTTTACATTAACACTGACTGGCATGTGAACGCTGTGCTGATCTGTTACTGCTCACCACTGCTGGAGTTTGTGACTGTTAAATGCAAACCATTTTATTTACCGAAATAGCAATTCACCGTGCTCATAGTTGTGGTGTACATTCCACCCAGTGCTATTGCTAACAATGCACTGGCTGAACTTTACAGAGCTGTCAGCAAGCTCCAAAACATCCATCAAGATGGACTGTTCGCCAGAGACTTTAATTACGCAAAGTCTCAAGCTGAGCCCTGTCTGCACCTCAGCTACTCCAATCATGTGTCTATCATGCTGATCCCATTGTACAGACTGCTAAAGAAGTCATCAGTGTCCTGCCTCAATGACAACCATCCCACCCCACTCGCACCCATCTTAATGAAGTGCTTTGAGAGGCACATCATGAGGCACATGAAATCCCAGCTGCCCCCCCCCACTGGACATGCTGCAGTTTGCATACCATCCCACCCATCACCTCGCCCTCACCCACCAGGACAAAAAGGACACTTATATGAGAATGCTGTTCATTGACTTCAGTTTAGCGTTTAGTACCATCATTCCATAGTATCTGATTGGGAAGCTGAGACTTCTGGGCCTAAACACATTTCTCTGCAAATGGATCCTAGACTTTCTGACTGGGAGACCTCAGTCAGTCAGGATAGGGAGCAACATCTCCAGCACCACCATGCTGAGCACAGGGGCCCCCCAGGGCTGTGTTCTTAGCCTTCTGCTTTTCACCCTGCTGACCCCCGACTGTGCAGCAATGCACAGCTCAAACCACATCATCAGATTCGCAGATGACACAACTGTGGTGGGTTTGATCAGCAGGAATAATGAGGTGGCATACAGAAAGGAGGTGTGACAGCTAACAGACTGGTGCAGAGCCAACAACCTGTCCCTGAACATGGATGAAACAAAAGACATGGTTGCTGACATCAGGAGGGCATGATCACTCCCCGCTGAGCATCGGTGGCTTCTTGGTGGAGATCCCAGAGCAGTTCCTTGGTGTTCACATCATGGAGAACCTCACGTGGACCCTCAATACCAGCTCCAAGAAAGCCCAACAGCGTCTTTACTTCCTGCAGAGACTGAGGAGAGTGCACCTCTCCCTCCAATCCTCACCACATTCTACAAAGGGACTATAGAGAGCATTCTCTGTAGCTGCATCACAGTCTGGTATGGGAATTGTAATGTTTCGGATTGCAAGACCCTGCAGAGGATTGTGAGGACAGCTGAGAAGATCTCTGGGGTCTCTTACCCCTCTGTCATGGACATTTACATCACACACAGCATCCGCAAAGCCACCAGCATTGTGGATGACCCCACTCACCCCTCACACATTCTCTTCTCCGTCCTCTCGTCTGGCAAAGAGTTCCATAGAATAAGGGCCTACACTGCCAGAATGGAGAACAGTTTCTTCCCTCAGGCCATTAGACTCCTCAACCAGAACTAAAAAATAAACTAGACCCCCCCCCCCCCCCCCACACACACACACACACCACCAACACACCCTCCCCCTGAACTTCCCTCTCCCCTTCCTAACATAATGCATTGTATATATTTTCTGCCTTAAACAAACAACTCAAACTTTCATTACCTCAGTAAATTCCCTTCTATTTATAACACTGCACATTCTCTGTCCTGCTGCTGCTATATTTGCACAATTCTATTTATTGCTGACTGCCTCTGTTCTGCATTTTTGCACGTGCAACTCTCTGTTTTGCATTTTTGTACACACAACTCCCTGCTGCTAGAATACAGTATCTGTAATATTGTATTCCTTCAGGCTTGTACTGTAGCTGTTGTCGATTGTACTAAATGTTGTCTTGTCTGGTTATATTGTTGGTCTTGTGTTTTTTCTTGTACTCTCTTTCGTTCTGTTTGCACTTGTGGTCTTGTGGTGTTCGTTTCACTGCGTACTGTGTGTATATGGTTGAAATGGCAATAAAACCTACTTGACTTGACTTGAGGTACTTTATCAAGACCATGTCTGTTCCCCGAACTAAACAGAAAAGTAGGAAAATACAAAAAGTATGCTCGAATAATTAAATTAATCTCTCTCAATCAACCAAAAAGTTCAGCACTTTAGATCTAAAGCTAAAGCTGGAACTGCTAAACATTAGATCGCTCGCTCCTAAAACTGTTTTTGTTAATGAAATTATAACTGATCAGAATCTCGATGCTTTGTGTCTTACCTGGATTAGACCTGATGAGTTTGTTGCTCTGAATAAGGAACAAACCAGGCTACACCTACATACACAGTCCTAGACTAAACGGTAGAGGGGGAGGCACAGGAACCTTATATATAAGTGCCTTAAATATTAATCAGAAAACAGAGTATAAGTTCTCGCCCCTTGGCATAGCGATCAAACACGTACCTTAAAGCAAAATGTTCGAAGACTTGAGCGTAAATGGCAATCAACCAAATTGGAATCTTTCCACTCCGCCTGGAAGGAGAGCCTTAGAGACTACAACAGAGTACTTACCACAGCACGCTCAGCCTATTTATTGTTCGTCATTGAAGCTAATAAACTAATCCCAGGTTTCTGTTTATAACAATTTCTTAACTAATTAGGAACCAGGGATGTGCAGAGCCACAGGTACCTGCAAACTATTTGTAACCGGTGGGATGGCTTATAGGGCGATAATGCCCAGGGTGGGGCGTCGTCATTTGACTGTTCAAGTATCTTAAGGGAGTTCCCTAAAAATGTCGTTGTGCACTATCGAGGGAATAGGGAACAGGGCCATGGTACCTTTTCCTTTTCCATTAGTCATGCCTCGTGAGAAGCGCACTGGTGTTGAATCATCCATTAGGGGTAATGGTTCTTCCTATGTAATAACTTTGCCCAGTAGGACAAGTTACTTGGGTTTCTGCTTTTTGGAGAGGTATGTGGCTGGTGTTAGCTTCTGTTTGCTTCACTGTGGCTGTTAATTTCTGGTTGAGAGTAATTAACTGTTTCCCGATATCTGGTGAATACTCCATAGCACACTGGACGAGTAGGGGCTAATGGTTTGGGGTGACCGGTGCCAAATTGAATTACTAGATTGCTAACTGAGCTGCATTGAGGTAACCCAATTCTTGTATAAGAGCTGTGCACGAGTGTTAATGTGTGTTTTAACAAAGCTATATTTATGAGCCTGTATGTTTAATATTACACCCCCATTTTGCCTTTTGTGGTTTATTTTTTTGACTATTGGTGTTTCTATGCCGGTTTTTGTCAGGTGGTGCCAGTGTCCAACTTCACCCTTGCTAAGTGGGAGATGCATAGATTTGCCTCTGCTGCTTTGCCCTCCTTTTATTGTTAGCTTAGCTTAATCTTAACTTTGAATGACATCTCTTTGTGGGTTTGATTGTTTTAACAAAAGGTTGACATATTTTGCTGTTTTTTTAACTGTTTCCCTTGTTTTACCTTCCTGGTTGTTTAGGGTTGAGGTGTGGTATGGGCTGCTCCAGTGTTGTCCCTTGATCCCCTACATGTGTTGCAGCTGTCTTGGGGGAGAGACTGGTCATGGGATCTAAAGCCTGATTTTTGCACTGCATGCAGTATCGGTGGGTAAGATCACTTCACTATTGGTTGTGATCACCTTTTACAGCACCTAGGCATGATGCGTCTATGTGTGTGTGTATGGATAGGCATTTGAGCAATGAGCATGTGTGGTGTGTTGGTGGTTTTCCTTCCTTCAACCAGGACAGGTAATTCCCCCTTGGTGGCTGTTTTGCTCCCCTTTATTGTTTAGTTGACTTCTATTTTATGCTTTCTGGAGGCAGCCTTTTACCCCCTCTACTCATGCTATTGTGTCCATTTACTGACTGAGTTGTTTTATGAATAATTTCTGATTTTGTGTATGGTGTCTGTTTAATCAGCAGTGTGGGAAATGACCTTTTTTTTAAAAGATTGAGATTTGTTAAGTTTGAGCTGCATGGAAATACTTTGTCTCTGTCTTTACTGAAATCTGCAGTTGTGGTGTGGAGCCCTCTTGTCTCAGTATAAGAGATTAGGGATTGGCATGAACTAAACAGTGTATCTTGGGATGAAAGTCCCTAGATGGTGTAGTCAAGCATTTTAGAGCCAAGACCTTCTTTAAAACTACCATTGTACCAATACCTACCCAAAGGTCACACATAGTAGTGAGGATTTTATGGACTTTTTCAACAATAAAGTAGAAATCATTAGACAAGAAATTCAAACTAGAAAGTTGACTTCTCCACATTTGCTGCCTGTTTCAGCAGTCGTGGATACTATTCAAAACATAGTCGTACTTGAGAGACTAGCATCTTTTAATCCAGTCCGACAAGCAGAACTCTCTCTGCAATTATTCTCTTCGAAATCTTCTACCTGTACACTCTGCTATTCCCACAAGCCTGCTTAAAGAAGTCCTACCAGTAATTATCAGACCTCTCCTGTACTAAACTCCTCACTAAGTATTGGTTATCTGCCAAAAACCTTTAAACTAGCAGTTATTAAGCCTCTGTTTAAAAAAACAAATCTTGATACATGCAAGCTCTCAAATTATCAACCTATTTCGATCTAAGGTTTTAGAAAAAGTTGTGGCCCAACAGTTATGTTTGTTACTACATAAGAACTGTATATATGAAAAATTTCAATCTGGTTTCTGGCCTCATCACAGCACAGAAACAGTCATGGTAAAGATGGTAAATGATCTTTTACTGTCTGCTGACAAAGGATTTGTCTCTTTGCTGGTTTTGTTGACCTTAGTGCAGCATTCGACACCATTGACCATTCTGTTCTACCAGAAGGACTAGAAAACCTGGTCAGAGTCACTGGAACAGCCTTATCCTGGTTTAGATCTTACCTGACTGACCGCTATCAGTTTGTAAGAGTTTGGGGAATCCTTAGCACCCACCAAAGTAAAATACAATGTCCTGCAAGGTTCTGTTTTAGGACCTCTTTTATTTACTTTGTACATGCTGCCAATAGGGATGATTATTCGGAAACACTGGATTAGCTTACACTGCTACGCAGATGACACACAGCTTTATGTCTCTGCCAACCCAGATGATAAACGTAGATTAAGATTGAGGACTGCATTAAAGATATAAAAGACTGGACATCAAACTTTCTCTTCCTCAATGCAGATAAAACAGAGGTCCTTCTTCTAGGTCCAAAGGCTGCTAGGAACAAATTGTCAGGTCTAATGCTTGATCTTGCCGGTTCCTCAGCTTCTACAATGTCTAGCGTGAAAAATCTCAGTCACTATGGGTTCTGATCTTTCATTCAATGCACATATAAGAACAGTTACCAAAATAGCTTTCCTTCATCTACAAAATGTTAAGTTAAGAAGTGCATTATCCCTCCATGATGCAGAAAAATTAGTCCACACCTTTATTACCTACAGACTCGATTATTGTAACAGCCTCTTGTCAGGTTGTTCCAACAAGAACCTAAATAAGCTTCAACTAGTCCAGAATGCGTCAGCTAGAGTCTTCACTAGAACCAGGAAATTCAACCACATTAACCAAATATTATCAAGACTTCATTGGCTATTGACATATACAGCTTTGAACGGCCTCACACTCGAATACCTCTGTGAACTTATTTCTTACTATGAACCTTCGCTCTCATTCAGATCTCAGGTTGCTGACTATTTGCTCGTCCCCAGAATTATGAAAGCTTCAGCAGGGGGAAGATCATTTTCATATAAAACCCCCCACCTCTGGAATGCCACAAACCGTTTGGGACTCAGACAGAGTCCAGGCTGAAAACTTACTTGCTTAGTCAGGCTTTTTTCTAATTTTTTTCTGTTAGATGAAGGGTGTAGAGCTAGGATGTGGTAGGCACAGAGAATTCAAGTAAACTGGGATGCTGGTGCTGTCACCCTGCCACTTCTCACACTCACTCAAGTTTCTTGACGGTGGAGTGGAGGTGTGCTGTTGTCTCAGGGTGCTCTCATGTCTACCAAACCCCTCAGCTCTGCTCTTTCTAGTTAGGCTGCTATAGAGAGTCATGACGGAGTCTCAACTTGCACTCCTTACAGTTATAAATCCTACTGTGTTAATTTAAGCAGAACTATCTCTTCTCTGTTTCTTTCCAAGGGGAACCACTGCACATTTGTCTAGCCCAACCGATCACCATTGGGAGCCCCGGCCACCACCTTCCTGCCTTTTGCCATCACTGGTGCCCCATGCCAAGATGTCTTCGACTGGTTCGGCTGCTATGACTCCCCACGTGCTCTTCCCCAATCCAACGGCAATTGCTGTTTAAAACTCCAGCGGTGATTGTTCCCGTTCCTGTTATGGACTAGAGACTCACAGCTACTCTTATTGACTCTTAACTGTACCAACTCTGTTAGCCATAGATGGCCAATCTTTCAATGTTCACTCACGAAGGCCTTCTTTTGTCAGTTATCTCAATAGAGACACTCTTCGACCTGAGGAGGTCAAAAGAAAAGCTATATAATTCTCACCTGGTGTTGGGGAGGCCAGAGGTAATTAGTGGGAGTGGCTTACACTCACCCACAAGTAGAAAAGGAGAAACTTTCTGGTCTAGATTTAGTCTGTGCTTCTGGGGCCTGTACTACGAAGCGTGATTTCTGGCTTATCACACTAAGTTCGAGAGTAACTTTGTCACGTGAGGCATAACTAAATGACTAACCCGTACTACGAAAGGTGAACAGGTTCGACCGGAGGTCTTTTGCCATGCCAATTTATGCAGGGTCTCAATCATGGTCTGACCAGAATATGTTCTTACTTAGGTCGCAGTTTAGCGGAAGCTCGCCCTCCACAAGCCCCGCCCCTCCACACACAACTTCCCTTCAGCCAATGGCGTGCCTGGAAGATCCACAGGGCCTCGGCGCCTGACTTGTGATTGGCTCTCTCAGAGGGTTTTGGAGACCGCCAGAGTCTTTACTGTAATTTTTATTAAATTGTTTTATTTTTATCATAATTTTTATTGTAAAATATTCTATTTGCACAGGCGAAGTAAGGCTTAATCTGAACACAATTTCCCCACATGATTTCCAAGGGTAATTGGGTTGCACACACATGAGGGGATTATGTGAATTGGAAATCAATGTACAGGTATCTTTCATCATATCTTAATTGATCTGATAAATGGGCAATGGACTACATGATGCCCTACATTAAGTTCACCTTCTCTCCACTTATTGGATCCACATAAGGTGGTGATTCAAGATT
>JBBPCZ010153357.1:0-18455 GCA_037974445.1 Brycinus macrolepidotus | reverse complement strand
AAATTCCCACAGAAACACTCCAAAATCTTGTGGAAAGCCTTCCAAAAAGAGTGGAAGCTGTTATAGCTGCAAAGGGGACCAACTCCATATTAAAGTCTGTGTTTAAATGCAGTGTCATTAACGGCCCTGTTGGTGTAATGGTCATGCGTCCCAGTACTTTTGTCCATATAGTGCATTTCCTCTTTTCTAATCTGTGCAGTAGCCGATCTGTGCCACAGTGACAAAAGTAAAACTGTCTCTGCTTATGATAGTTGGCTAACTCATTACTGGCCGTATCTGACATGTGAAATTTGTTCCATTTGTTTTCAGATCCTGTGTGAGCATAAATCTGAAGAGATTTTCAAAAGAGTTGATCAGAAGGTTTTGAAGGTGAGTTTTCAAAAGTCTTTTGGTCACACGGGACCCCCAGAATACAACTGATGTCGTATTTTGTTATTTCTTTGTGTTGGTTCTTGCAGGTTCACTGTGGGTTCCCTACACTTTGCTGAGTTTTTAATCATACTAGCTAAAAAGATAACGCAGACAGTTATGAGCTTAAGCAGTCGGAAGAGCCTCCTCAGAACATGTTCCAGGCCCAGCACAGACAGAATTAACTCTTGTTCAGATCCTGATCCGTCTTCGGCAGGAGCAGAAATAGGACCTGGAATGCTGGGAAGGCTGATGGAGTTGCCAGGGGTGCGGTTGTCAAGGCAGCAGCTGAAGCGTCTGGAAGAACATCGCTATAGCAGCTCAGGGAAGTCCGTCCTGGAGCCCTGTATGCAGCCCTTTTGGTGCTGGCTGGTGGGGCAGGTTCCTCTATGGATGGCCCCGAACCTTATCACCATTGTAGGGCTGGCCGTCAACATGATCACCACCCTCATCCTGGTCTACCACTGCCCTACAGCAACCGAGCAGGTATTACTGACCACACTCTTGTTTAGGTCAGCATGGCTGTTCAAACTTGAATATCCAAACTGCTTTTGTTTATATTTGTTTACTTAAAATCAAAACTCAGATTCAAAATTCAAATGTTCTGCTGGCCTAGTGGTTAGGGCATTGCCCCTGTGATCAGAAGGTTTTGGGTTCGAATCCCAGGACTGCCAGTGGCGCCACTAAGGTACCGTCCCCACACACTGCTCCCCGAGCACTGCGTCACTGGCTGTCCTCTGCTTCACTTGGTGAATGTGTTAAATGCAGAGAAAGAATATGATGCTGTCCACACCATGTGCTGTGCTGTGTTCACACCGTGTGCTGTGCTGTGTTCACATATAACAAATGGACACTTTATTCTTTTTTACACTTTACACTGTTGTCACCAGCTAGACAGACTGTCTGAAAAATGTCACACACATCAATAGGTTGATTGTGTTTTCCTTTAGAATAACCCGTTTGTCACAAGTTACAAGTAAACCTGAAATCAGAGTTGATGTTTTTTTTTTTTTTACCGTATTAGTTCACGTTTCTGGCAAGTTAATTACAACTTACCACAACCACTTAAAAGACTAATTCTTTTTTGTACAGTTTTTAGTTAAGGTGTTGTGACTTTTCCTCACTCGAAAAAGAAGTTTTGTTACAATGTCATGTTTCACCGCTACCTAATATATAACATTTTATTTAGGAGTACTTCTAAAGTAGAAGGAGTTCTGACATTTAATGTAATTCTGATTTAGTTGACGTTAACTCTTCCTACTTGTCTCAAATTAGTGCAGTGTCATGAGTGTTGTCATTAAAGTGTCCATTTGTCACGCATGAACACACCATACCACGGCACACAGAGTGAAATTGCGCGAAATTGTTCTTCACTTAACCCATTCACCAAGTGAAGCAGCCTGGGATGCGAACCCACAACCTTCCGATCCCAGGGGAAGCTGACTAACCACCAGGCCACCAGCTGCCCCAGTGTTCATGTAACACCCAACATGGGGCTCGAACCCACAACCCTGAGATTAAGATTTAACTCATTCACCCGAGTGAAGCAGTGGGAAGCCAACAGTAGTGCCCGGGGAGGAGTGTGTGGGGATGGTATTTTGCTCAAGGGTACCTCAGTGGTGGCATTGGCAGTCCTGGGATTCAAACCCACAGCCTTCCGATTGCAGGGGCAACTCCCTAACCACCAGCTGCCCCTCATCAAGATTCAAGATTCAAGATTCTTTATTTGTCACATGCATAGTTATACAAGTACAACACATAGTGAACTGTATCCTGAAGCGCTCCTTTTTTATGACTGTGCAATATTATAAAATATGTACAAATTTAAAAACAAATCTAAATAAGAGTAAAACAACTTAAACAAGGAACACAAGTTAAAGGTAAAATATGGAATCTAAGTTAAAGTATTTTAAGTCATAAGTGAAGCAACAATCTGACCGATTTACATATGTACAATGTGCAAGTGGGATATTAAAGTGCATTGTGCCATATTAGCACAGCAATGTAAACAGAAGTAAGGACCTGCATAGCAGCATGTAATGTAATAATAAATAATGTACAGTTATGAAATATGACAATGAATATGAAAGCTGAAATATGACATTGAATATGATATGACACCCTGAGGTGCTGTAACAGTCCTTTAAGGTAATGCTATGATGCTATGAGGGGAGGGAGGCATGTTCATGTTCTACTGACTGAGCTAGCTGGGCACATTAGCGTAGGAATACATGTCGTCTTGATCAAGGCTATAAAGAAAAGTGAATGCTGCTTCTAATGCCTCCGTACTTTAGATCAGTCACAAAAACTCTTCCACGGGGTATGATGGAATATTTACTTAAATCCAGGTAACAAGAGATTGCTTAAGCGCACAGTAAAATCTCCGGACTAGAATCGTTGAGAACATCTGATAATTACATTATCTTATCTGTGTAAAACTGTTCCTGTTAATGTGGTGCTATAGATATAAGATTTAAGCGTTTCTTAGTCTTATGTTAGTTCAAGATATGGAATAATGTGAACAAAACAGCAAAAATAATTGTTTCTGTTTCATATAGTTTACATTTGGCCATCGCCTTTTTTTTTTGTGTGTCTCCCCAGGCACCCACGTGGGCATACATAGCCTGTGCTTTGGGGCTTTTCATCTACCAATCACTGGATGCCATCGATGGTAAACAAGCCAGACGAACCAATAGCAGCACTCCGCTCGGTGAACTCTTTGACCATGGCTGTGACTCCCTTTCCACTGGTGTGTGTCTTTTCTAATGGTGCCAAATTGTGCAAGTAAATTGCTAATATTTTTGTATGCAGTGAAACATGCAGTTAACTACCCCTGACCGTAAAAAAAAGTGTTTTTATCCATAGACAAAAGTTCAGTTGATTTTTTTTTCTCTACAGTTTAAAGCAATAATTCAACAAAATTAATTTAGCCAAATTACCAGCCTTAAACCGGATACGATGACATGTTTGGTGTCTAAAGTTTATTTTTCAGCTTTTTAAACTAGTTTTCTAACTAATTAAGGCTTACTTTACCAACTGCGTGTCTAAATCATCACACTTAATGAAATGTACAATATGTATCATTCTATTAGGAGCTTTTAAAACAATTCTTTGGTAGTAATAATAATAACAATAATAATAATAATATTAATTGCGATACTACTACTACTAATAATAATAATAACAATAATGGGGAAAAAAATAAAAAATAACAACAACATACCCCAAGTGTAGTTCAAACTGAGACATGTTTGGCATGGTGCTAGCTGCCTAAATCATGACACAGTGTCCTCCAGCTATGTGGTGTTGTTTACTAATCTCTACTAGACTTGCTTATGTGGTTTCTGACACTGTATGACACTGATATCTATAAACATGGCCTAAAGTACATCACATAGCTAAATGATAACAGCCATCCTGAACCCTGAATTGTCTGTACATACTCACATGCTGTTATTTAGAGGTAACCACATAAGTGAGTCTATTTTCTATAAACTTGTCTTGACCGATTGGCTGCATTTGGAGTAAATTTGTAAAGCAGTAGAAAATTCAGTATTAATACAATATTGCAATCAAAACGTCTTTTAAAGAGTGTATAGCTAAGCTGGAGGATCCTTTACATAAAATTTAGACACCTGTAGGTAACATTATCTCATGTACTACAGGGGGGAAAAAAACAAGTGTGGATAGGCAATGCTCTAGGTGCATCAGTGTGAATTATAATTTTAATAAACCATTCCTCCAAGCTTTATCAGGGACCAGCATTTCCTTGATTTTGAAGCCTGATTTTTATGGACAAAGAATGTTTCTTCATTTCAAGTTCTGAAAACAAACACATGCATTTTAATTTTTATCTCTTGCATCAAGTCTGAAACTGACAGACTGAGAAGTGGCGCACAATTTATCAGAGCCATTTATTTTTTGTGTTGTACCGATGTGTTAAATTCTAGCTGACCAGTCGGTGCTCTGTTGTAATGTTTTCTGGCTCATCACAGTCAAGCACACAGCTTAGGACAAGCAACGGACTGACTGTAAACATACAGAGGTAAAGGAAAATATATGGAGGGCTGTAACTAAAAGTCTGTGAATGCCTTACTACAGCCTCAACTGTTTATAGCTGATTCTTTGTTTAACAGTCCATTTCCACCCTCTGTGTAATGAAACAGGAGATGTGCTGTGCATTGGCTTTTTTGGCTGCAGTGCTTTAAAGACCAATTATAAATTGATGATAAATTGTTGCTTAAGGTGTGAAAACTATTGATTTTGGTGTAAAAGTTGCATCTGTTTTTTCCCACTCCAACTGTTGGTGAGAATAAGCCTTAAGTGAACATAGGAGTGAACGTAAAGAATCATGTCTACATTTTAATTTTAAGAATTTCTGACCGTTGTATTTTGTTTTGTCCTCTGTGTGTGTGTCTGTGTGTGTGTCTGTGTGTGTGTCTGTGTGTGTGTCTGTGTGTGTGTCCACATGCACAGTGTTTGTAGTTTTGGGCACATGTATAGCTGTGCAGTTGGGGACGAATCCAGACTGGATGTTTTTCTGCTGTTTCGCTGGAATCTTCATGTTCTACTGCGCTCACTGGCAGACCTACGTCTCCGGCACTCTGCGATTCGGCATGTGAGTCAGACCCTCTGCAGACTGTCAATCAGTTTAATGCGAATCAATTTTAGCCATAACTTCGTATATTTAGGCCACTTTTGTGTGTATGGTCTGTGTATTTTTGCAGTAGTTTTTTTTTTTTTTTCCTTGTAAACGCAATGTTAGCTTGTGCTCACCACCCTTGTCCTCTTGGAGATATTCCATCTAGCTGGAGATGAGTCTGAATTTCTGAATTTTCATAGTCACAAAAGTCAAAACAAAATCAAGATTTTAAAATTAAAATTTAATTTGCTGCTCTGTCGCTGTATATGTGATTAAAGGGCACACATTCTGATTTTGTTCTTCCTTTTTTGTATTTGTTTCTGTATGTGGTTATGTGCCAAAAACTGCTAACAGTCACTGACAAACTAAGCGGATTGTTTAAGGCCGATTTGTCAGTAACCTCTGTTCTGATTGGCTACCCTGTATCGTGCATCAAAAAGCAGTTTGGAATGGGCGGAGCTAAACTGAGCAGCTATATGTAAATGCTGTAGTTTTTGTGACATCGCTAAATGCAACAAGTTTAAAACATTTGTTTTTGCACCTTAGTTTACATATATTTGCTGAATGGGTGGGGCTGGGGGACTCATTTTAATTCAAAACTTCAGGGAAAGGTTTGGTACTCTACAGTGTACCAGACGTGTGTCTTGTACTTTTTTTTTTTCGGAAGTTCTTACCATTTTGATCCGATGATGCAACAAAAAGTGATTATGTTGAAAAATGCTGCGGTATTTCTTTACCCATTAATTCAGACTCTCCTCTATTAGGCTGTAAACACTGTTGCCCCAGGTATTGTCAGCCAGGCTTAATGAAAGACACGGGCTTAATTAAACATGTGTAAACAGCAAATAATTAAAGAAACACTTGTAGCTGCAAATCTCCAGGAGGACTGCTTTTGTGTGAGAGTACAACTGAAGAGCATTGGAGGCTAAAACCCTGGAGAAGATTATTGATAGTCTTTATTTCTGTTTATTTCTGCATGAATTAAAATCAACTCTTAATCGCTCCCTCTCTCCATCCCACCTGTGCTCTGCCTGAGCAGAATCGATGTGACTGAGGTGCAAATCTTCATTATAACCTTGTACTTGCTGGCTGCCATCGGGGGAACGGCTTTTTGGCAATATGTGGTAATCATTTTTTCAAACCTGCATAATTAACCCAAACGCTTGTGAATCATATAATTTCTGCGATGGTGTGATGTTATTGTACCTTTGAAACAGTGATTGCTATTTGGGTGTACTGTGCTGTCGTAGTAGTAGGATTTTTTTTTGTAAAGTGCAGGGGATGGATTAATACCTTGTAAAAAGGAAGAGTCTTGCTTATACCTTGTAAAAAGAAAGGCAAAACATTAAATATGCACTTTTTCAGATTTACAAATCTGTAGTTTCAAACTTACGCCAAAGGTTCGGCATGTTATCTGAAATTGGCACTGGAGGCTAAAGTAGCTGCCAAATTATGAAGGTTTTTCTCCACCAGCTCGTACTATGTGCAAGACTAAATCACACATTCTCAATTCATGAATTGTTCAGTAGTCTGAGATAGCCTGCTTATGTGGTTTCTGGCACTGTATGACACAGATATCTATAGACGTGGACAAAGTACATCTCATAGCCAGAAACAGTAGCATGTTTGTGCCTGAATTTGCCCATTCTTTAGTCCGTTTTTCATTTTCCATGTGTCTTACGTTACATTACATTACAATCATTTGGCAGACGCTTTTATCCAAAGCAACTAACAACATGAGTACGCATTCATGTTTCATACACTCTCAGAAACCGCATATGCAAGTCTATTAGAGTACTTAAGAACCCACAGGGTTTGAGGTGAGTATGTGATGATTTAGGCTTGTGGTTAGTTCTAATTGGTGGGGTATACCCTTCTATTACTTGTTGCCCTTGCCTTGTAGCTTCAGTGCAAAACCAAAGAAGCAAACAAACATTATAGCTCTTCTTGGGAGTACATTTGTGATAAGTAGGAGGAATGAGGAAATTGGATTGCTTTCCAAACTATTGATTTATCTAGTATTTGTGAAAACTGTAATTCAATTTTATCATATTTACAGTAACACCTGTGCACCACTTGAGGGTGCTTCCTTTCTCCAGACCTTTTTCTCCCTGGATGTTTCATGCGACAGTGTTCTTGGTTAGGATAAATGTATGTAAATAAAACTTTGAAGGTATATGCAAAGTATATATTAGACAGACGGATAAATGAATGAAACAATAGACATATGGATGGATTTTATTTAAATTTGAGTTCTGCACTAACAGATGCACTGATATCGTATACATGCAATAACTGAACCCCTGTTTATGCACACCACACATATGTATACATACATACAGTCTATTAACATCGGAGTTAACATGGTCAAGGCTGATGTTAGTGTGTGTTTGTTTCAGATTCCAGTGCTGAATATCCAGATGAAAATCATCCCTGCAGTCTTCACTCTGCTGGGGGCCGTTGTCTCCTGCACAAGCTATTTTCGAGTCATTTTCAGAGGTGGAATGGGCAAGAACGGATCCACCATTGCAGTAAGTCTGACACTAATACTGAAAGGGAAGGTTTTACTCTTGTATTTTCTACTCTCCTAGTTACATTTATGTGACCCCTTTAGAATTTTATGTGTCATACAAGTAGATAAAGAGAACTCTATTAAATAAATAAGATAAAACATATTATATTATTTTTTTAGGAAGATGTTTAGGTAGGTGGAATGTGTCAAAGTCACATCCACACGAATGCCAAAGTCTACAGTTTCCCAGCATAACATTTCTCAGAGCATCAAACCAGCTTATCTTTTCCCATAGCGCACCCTGGTGCTGTTTTATCCCCAGGTGGGTGACGCACACACACCCGGCCATCCACATGATGTAAAAGAAAACATCATTCATCAGAACAGGCCACTTTCTTCCATTTCACCATGGTGCAGTTCTGACATGGTGAACAAGGGTCAGCATGGGCACTCTGACTGGTCTGCAGCTACACAGCCCCATACACATTCTGACGCATTTCCTTCATAACCAACATGAATGTTTTGGCAGTCTGTGCTACAGTAGTTCTTCTGTGGGACCAGATGGGCTAGCCTTCACTCCACATGTGCGTCACTGAGCCTTGGGCGCCTGTGACCCCGTCGTTGGTTCACCGGTTGTCCTTTCTTCAACCACTTATGTACTAACCATGACAAACTGGGAACACTTGTCGTCTGTCCATCACAATTTGGCCCTCATCAAAGTTACTCAGATCCTTATGCTCACATATTTATCCTGCTTCCAAAACATAAAGAACTTGTTGCCTAATATGTCCCACCCTTTGACAGGTGACATTTTAATCACAGAATAAATGTTATTCACTTCACATGTCTCTGGTTTTAATGTTAGGGATCATTAGTGTAAATATAATATTATGGCTATTGCTAATATGGCTAA
Organism: Brycinus macrolepidotus; assembly: GCA_037974445.1. NCBI lineage: Eukaryota > Metazoa > Chordata > Actinopteri > Characiformes > Alestidae > Brycinus > Brycinus macrolepidotus. The sequence continues at coordinate 9,980 of JBBPCZ010153357.1, read as the reverse complement.
TGTTTTATTGGTGGAAGTTAGATAGTGTGCAGCCATCATGCGACAATGAGAGGAGTCTTGACGATGTTTTTTGCGTGTTAAGCCACACAGTGACCTACATATGAATCATTCAGCCGTAACAAAGCACATCTTAACTTAAGTTAAGTGAACCAGTGAAGAAACAGGTGCAGATGATCCCAGATGATCAGGCGGTGATCAGTATACTGGTGGTGCTGAATGCTGAGTGGTTGGAACCCCTTTATTTAGGCACATTGTATCCTTAGGCACTTTGCAGCCTGTCGCAGTAAAACAGTCGTTACCTGCTCTTTAATCTAATCTACTATGTCAAAGATAAGACAGTCTGACAGGCATAAAATAGTATTTTTGCTCCAACAACATGATTCAAAGCAAAAAATAAAGAAATGAGGGGGTGGCTCGAAACTTTTGCACAGTACTGTGTGTCTCAGAAGTGATGTTTCAGTAAATCATATCTGGATCCTGATATTGGTACCAATTCTCTGTGTTCGTTTCCCTCCTTTTTCTGTCCAGGGGACAAGTGTACTCTCTCCAGCCTTCCACATCGGAGTGGTCATCTCTCTGGCTCTGCTAATCTATAAGAAGTCTTCTGAGCAGCTGTTCCAGAAACACCCCTGTCTCTACGTATTAGCTTTCGGCTTTGTCTCCGCCAAGCTAACCAACCGACTGGTGGTAAGACATCAGAATAATCATAATGGCAACATTTACGTCAGTTATTTGTTTAATAGTTTACAGTATATTATTCATTTTATAGTGTATTCTATACAATAGCCTGCAGTGTAATCATCATAAAATTTCTCCTCTTCTACTTACAACACAAATGTAGTGTGGCTTGAAAGTTTAGGATCCACACATTGTTCAGTATTACTATAAATTATTATAAATTTACAGCATGCTTTTGTTTTTGCCTGTGATAACTGCAAATTTTGAAAAATACTAGTTCATATTGTTAGTGTGATGCATATGAGTGCATCATATAAAGGAATGCATAAACACTATATAAACCAAACTATGATATTAAAATAATTATGAATTAAAACTTCTAATATTAAAATAAAGGGGGTGTGGCTGACATTTTAGGCAAAAACAATTATAGATATTAAAGCTATAAAAATCTATGTAGATATTAAAGCTATATGTCGGTTCTGTCTGATGACATAAACATTTTTGTTCAAATATGAATCAGTTTTGAATGCTAATAAACCCAAGCTGGCCAAAATTTGGCTGAATTTCTTTTCCCCCTCATATGAAATGGATCACTTGCACTCCACTGATTCCAAACCCTTGATAATTAGGTTTGGCATATGTATAACAGTATGTATGCAGTTACATTTAGCATACAATTAGCATTATATTTTTAGATGTGCAAACATAATTTGAGTTCTTGCAAGGAAGTATATGCCAAATGCACCATCAGGTTTTAAATATTTTAAATATACTGCATGTCAGTCTTTTAAATCCAGCTGTGTAGTCTGACTAATTGTCCGGTGTATGTTTTGTTAGGTTGCCCATATGACTAAAAGTGAAATGCACCGTGGTGACCTGGCATTTCTTAGTCCACTGCTGCTGTTCCTGAATCAGTATTTCAGCTACTTCAGTGAACACCTCCTCCTCTGGGCGGCACTGGTGAGTGCTGGTGCACAAAAACAATACTAATAAAACACAGCTTTTTATATCATGTACTGTCAAGTTTAGACAGTTTTATTTGAAAATGTCATGTTTTTTTGTCATTTTACAGTAACTTACCATATGAAAGCCTAAGCAGGTGTAAATGGTTGAATAGAAACTAAATGTTCAAAAAAAACTTCCTTAGCAGCTGTAAAGAGCCTGGAATGCCTGGAAGTTTGTTTTTTTGGACATTGCCACAGATATGTACACATGGGATCGTGTTTACCTCTAAATAAACCTGCTCTGTCTTTTGGACACTTTGGACATTGCTGTAATGTAGAGAACATGGACAGAATTGCAGAACTGTACAGAATCGCACGGAAGTTCATGGAATTTTTGTGTAATTTGTTCTCATACTATTTGAACAGTATGTTCACATTTGTTGCCTTAGTGGATACTATTGTTTGCAGAAGTCCACTTGTACTTCTGTGTACATCACAGTGTGGGGTGGTGGTAGCCTAGTGGGTAAAACACTTGCCTGTGAACCTGATGACCATAAAGTTGCAGGTTCAAACCCTCCACTTTCTACCACTGTGTCCTTGAGCGAGACACTTAACCCTCAGTTGTTTCAGGGGGACTGTCCCTGTAACTAATGGTTGTAAGTCACTCTAGATAAGGGCGTCTGCCAGATGCCACTTTACCTTTACAGTGTCCATTCTCTGCACGTCCTTAAAGGCCTGTGGTTTAGTGACTCTGGGAGTTAACTGCTAATATTAAAACAAGAATGCTGCTGCCTTTTTTGCCGTTATTTGGTGTAGCTGAAGTATCGCTCCTCTGATTACTACTCAGCACTTCTCATTTCATTAAACAGCATTTGATTTTAGTACCTTAAAGGCAGCATTCGGTGCACTTGTGTGAGCGCTTTTCTCATGCACCCTAAAATAAGTAACGCATGGTATCGCATCATTCTCTATGTCAAGGTTGTGGGCTCGAATCCCAACTGCCAATGGCACCACTGAGGTACCCTTGAGCAAAGTACGGTCCCAGCACACACTGCTCCCCTGGGGGGTGTGTTCCTGACTGCCCGCTGCTTCACTTGGTGAATGGGTTAAATACAGAGAACAATTTTGTGCCGTTCACACTGTGTGCTGTGGTGTGTTCACGTATGACAAATGGACACTTTATACACACACACACACACACACACACTACACTCAGCGTGTGTGTTTTTGTGACAAAACTCAGTTTGGAGACCTGACAGACTTATTGGAGATTCTTCCCGATGAAAGATCTTTGTAATGTGTGACCCCGTCGTCGATCAGTCATGTAGTGCGCCCTCCACTACGACTTCAAGATTCCCAGTTACAAGCATGTGTACAACAGGAGTCATGTAGTGTGTCCATGGCTTAAACCTGGGATAGGGCATTGACAGTGTGTGTGTTATTTACCCATCTAACACCTACTCTGTGCATATTTTTGTTTGAAAACTGGTGTCTTGTTTTGTGGTTTTTGTTCATGCAAGTTAACTGTTTAACACTGTTAGGCATATAATGATTGATGTGTGTGTGTGTGTGTTTGTGTGTGTGTGTGTGTGTGTGTACATATATAATAGCACATATATTAATAAAGTAAACCTGATATCAAAATTGACTTTTTTTATTTTAAGCATGACTCCTCATTGTGTCAACCCAAATCATCACTGTACCAGAATGTGTACATTTCTGCCTAGTTACGTAGTTTACCCTAAAATGTAGTGAATATAGTGAGGTTATGTAGTTCAATCTGCTCTTCTTTTTTGTAGGTTCTGTCTGGCCTTGACTTGGTGTGCTACTGTGTGAGTGTGTGTAAGCAGATCGCTGCGTGCCTAAACATCAGTGTGTTCAGCCTCCGCAAGCCAGGATCCTCCAAACCAGGCAACCACCACAACCACCACTAACACACACACGCACACACACACACACACACACACGCAGACACAGACTCCGTCCCCCTGCAGGTCAGTTACTTGAATGGATGTAATGAATTTCGAACCCAAACACAGTCCAGATTATGCAAAACTCCTCAGAGCTTTCACCTGTATGTGTCTGAAGGAATGGAGGATGTGTGGAGTGATTTTGAGATCAGTGAAATGTTGAGGGAATCACTGGAGTCTTTTTACACACTCCGGTTTCTTTGTGATGTTCAGTTCTCAGTGTGTTGATGAAGTTAATGTTTCCTTTTTTTTTTTTTTTTTTTTTGTCCTATGTCTTTAAAATTGACACAGTTGTAAATGAATCTGAGAGTAAGACGTTACTGTAATGCCACTAATCACAACAGCCTGCGTCCGCTGTCTGCAGAACTGAACAAATGCAGCAGAAGTTACGAATATATTTTTATTTTAAGGGTTTTTCATTTGAATCTTTCTTCGTTGGTATTTGTTTTAAACACGCCGATTGCTTTTCTCTGACCAGAGCTCTCCTAATTCTCCACCAAAACAAACTTTCCACTAAACCAGTCACCTAAGGTTTATGTCATGTTAATGTGGTATTAGCTTACACAAAGAGCAAGTACTCTTGACCAAGTGTTAAATGAATAGGTTTGCAAAAAACAGATAAAAAAAAATAATAATAATTAAAAAAATAATAATAATTTACCCAATTCCACCCCCACCCCCGTACACCAGAGTGGCTTCTTTAGTTTTGCGCTGGAGCTACAAGGCTGTTGTAACAAGTAATACAAGTTTATGTGTACACCATAGATTTATTAACGAATGAACAAATTTTAAGACAAGGAAGTTCGGAAGGCAGTTAGTAGAACTGGTGAAGAATAAGCTTCTTTTGCTTGTTACCTACATTAGCCTAGAGTGCCAACTTAAGTGTCCAGACATTTCTTGACTGTTCAGCATTTGGGATATGGGGCAAAACTGGGTAAATTTTATTACATATATTTTTTTGCATATAAATGCATATTATATTTAAGTTAGCTGTGATTTCAGACTTTTGAATGGTGGTGTAGTTTGAAGAGCCAGCGTTCCTCCGCTATGCTTGATGCACAGGAATGTCGACTGTACTGTCTCACTGCAGTGCAATGACACTTCGCCACAGGATCCCGTGGCCGACATGTTGACGGGCTAGTTTTTACACACCACGCAGGCCAAGTTTGATTTTGAGCCGAGAATTCCCTCAAACAGGGAAATGCACCCTGAGATAACAGTCTGTGCTTGAGGTTCGAATGTCAACCTTTCGCTAAGAGATCCAGCATGATTCATTTTGTACTACACTTGTGCCAACTACAGTACTTCAGTAGTTTTCCAGATCAAAGACGTGACAGTAATTAAACCAAACAGTTAGTGTTTAAACACCTGAGTTCAATTTGTGTGCCTTTTTTTTTTTTTTTATTTCTCACATGTTACTTTTACTGTACAGCTTAAAATATACTCTATGCACATTAAGGGTAGACTTTGTTCTTTATTTACACCTTTTCAACTCAAACTTTCCCAGATTCCCAAATCGGTCGTTTAAATTCATACATGTACAAAGAACAGTGAAATTATTAGAGATGTACAGCTTTAATTACACTAGAAACTAATTGTTAGAATCTCATTTTGTTTTTGTTTTTTTTTTTTTCTTTTTTTTTTTACTTTCTATGACGTTCGAAAGCTCCAACAGCACTTTACACTGTGTAAACATGTTTTGAGGAATGGACCAGTGGAATTGGTCCAAAATGACTTGTTACGTTAACGTAGTGTGAAGTTACGTGTTTAGCTTCTAAAGCAAAGTTTCTGTTTTGGAGATACAAGGGGTAGTTAAAACAGCAAGAAAATGCCACTCCCACTCAAAAGGAATGGAAGGTTATGCCACAGTAAATGGTGAAGGTCGTTTGCGATCAAGGAGCTGCTAGATTTCCTTTCTTTTTCTTTTTCAAATCGAGGTCAAAGCAACTATGCAGGTCACCTTCCTTTCCGATGTCATTATAGACCATTTACTGTAAGCGTCCACATGACCGGCTGTCAGATCACCAAAGGAGTGAGTTAAAGGAATAGTTAAGCAAAACCGAATTTCCCCCAGTTCCAGCCATGACATGTCGGATGCGTAAAGTTTGCTTCTTTAGTTTTAATCTAAACCTATGTGGCTCTGTAGCCAAAAGGTAATGGAAACGTACGTCCTGCCATTTAGAATGGTGCTACATGTCTAAATCATACGGACCAAATTCAGTCTTCAGTCTTTTTTACGCTATGGGATGTTCTCTAGTCTATGTTTATAGATAGCAGTATGTCATACACCACTTAAGCCAGTCTATTAGAGATCACTTAACTTCACGCAGCTTGAGGTGATTGTGTGATGATTTGGGCAGTTAGCACCATGCTAAATGGTGGGTCTAAGTTTCCATCACCTTTTAGTGACGTTAACCCCATCACTTCTGTGCAAACTTTGCACACCAAAAGTGTCGTGGCTTGAATCACACTTGGGTTAAGTTACTGTCATTGTTGGTGGTGGTAGTGTTGTTGTTATTATTATTATTATTATTATTATTATTATTAAGCAATAGTTTGCTTATAATAAAAGCTGCAGGAACAGTGGCATACCTAACAGAGCATGACAAATGTGCCTGTTGTACATTTCAGTAAGGGAATTTCCCCTGCAAGATGCAACGATTTTGCAACTTAAAAGCAATCCACCTTTACAAATAAGAAATTATAACCATAGCATACCTTCATATGCACATTTGGGGGTTTTCTAAAGAAGAGAGGGAACTGGCTTTTAGTCTTAGGCTTTAGGCCTTTGCTCTTACTGCACATTGTAATGTTTTCCTGCTCACACTTGCTTTAGATTTACACGTTCTGCCAATTTTGCAGCAATTGTAGTTGATTGATCCAGACATGTTTGGTGTGTGAAGTTCGCTTCTTTAGTTACACTGAAGCTCCGAGGCTAGTGTCGCGAACAAGTAATGGAAGCTTAGGCCCACCTGTTAACGTGGTGCTGAGTGATCACATGCCTGAAGTTACGTAATCTCTATTAGACTTGCTTATGTGGTTCCTGGCACTGTATGACATGGACGAAATTGTCACATGGCTATAAACAGTAGCAGCCATCCTGAAGCCTAAAAATCCATTTTATTTGTGATTAATTAACAGAACAAGTGTACAATTTAGGCATGCTGTCTGCGCCGTGTTAATTCTCTAATACTAATAAGCTTCCCTTACTCGTTAGCTACATTAACCTCTAATGCAAAATGAAAGAAGCAAACTTCACACCTCAAACATTGGCTACCTTTGGATTAAGGTAAAACTGATTGTTTTTGCCAAACTGTTACTGTGTGATAGCAGAAACATGGTACATTCTAGGGACGCGTCAGTCATGATTTTTTTTATTAATGAGCAGTTCCAATTTGCTCACACCCTGATTGGCCGGTGCCCATTTATTTTGCCTTATTTTCACACTGTGCAGGCTTCATGAATGCATCTCACACTAACAACTGGCAATGTTAATAACATTTAATAATCCCTTAAATGGGCCAAACTGGAATTTTATATTTGCAGTGAAAAGCCGCCCCTTTCAGATTAGGGATGTGCCTATTTGATACTGGCCAAAATCACCAGATCAGATATCGTAAAAAGTCTGAACCATAAAGTAAATGCTTAAGTAAACTTTGAGCACTGTAAAGAGAGATGTGTCGGGACACGAGTAACACAGATGAGCTACAAGACTGTGTCTCAAATGACTCCCTCCTTCCATATAGTGCACTATGTAGGAATTAAAATACAGGCTCCTGCACTCAAATAATGTATGATATATTTATATATATATTTATATTTATATATTTATATATATCTTACGAAGAGCCACTTACGATCCAGCCATGTATGCAGAATTCCATAATGGACCAATTGTGCACTAAATTGGGGTAGAAACTTTTTAAGTTGCACAGCGCACAATAGAGTAAGTAGGGAGCCGTTTTGGATTCAAACTGCATCCAGACACGTGTTATAAACAGCTTAGTTGTTTAACTGGGGCAGCTGGGTGGCCTAGTGGTTAGGGTGTCGCCCCTGCAATCAGAAGGTTGTGGGTTTGAATCCCAGCTGCTAGCGTCATCACTGAGGTACCCTTGAGCAAGGTACCATCCCCACACACTGCTCCCTGGGCGCCCCTCATTGGTGGCAGCCCCCTGCTTCACTTGGTGAATGGGTTAAATGCAGAGAAAGAATTTCACACTCTGTGCTGTGCTGTGGTGTGTTCACTCGTGACTATAAGGGGCCACTTTACTTTACTTAACAGAGGAGAAAAGACAGTATTGATTAGTATTGGCAGATACTCAAGGTCGCCATATAAGCATCAGACATGGAGAAAATGCTGCCGTACCACCCCTAATTAATATAATGCGAATCTAATAAAGTGATACGTAAAAATTTCCATTATTTTTACATCCCTTCTAAAATGTGTAGTGCCGGATCGGGGAAAATAATGTCGAGTTCAGATACTGAGTGCTTCTCCAAGTGCATGTAGAAATTCAGAAGCTGAATTGAATTGTGCAAAACTCCTTTTATTTGACCTCCTACCTCTTACCACTTAGTTTCAGTGTGTATGTTATTCCTCACTGTTCGTATTAAGGAACAAGTCTTTAAGGATATGGTAGTAATTAGCTATTTATTCATGGTTGATCAAGGCTTCTTTGATATTGGTATTAGTGCCTTTCCCGACCGCCTGTTTTGTGTTTCGCTCTGGAAACGTTAACACACACAGTATTGGGACTGTGTTAGTGGCATTCTATAATGGCATTCTGGATTTACATTCATCCTTCCATATGCAGTTGTAACTTTTTTTTTTTTTTTTTTTTTTTTTTTTTTTTTTTTTTAACATGTCTGAATTTATGAAACACTTGTGTTTCTCAGTTTTGTTATTTCTTCCTCTTCCTCTCCATGCTCCCTCTTTTATAACTCCAATTTTTTAACGTCAAGGGCATTTTGTGAACTTTTAACAGTATCCCTGAAGAGAAATCCCTCTTCATTGCACTTATATTTAGCTTCTAAAACATTTTAAACGATTGCACAAAAAGGATGGCATACTTATATTTCTGCGGTTTTAAGTAACTTTGGAAAATTAGAACATTAAAAAATGTTAATCTATGATCACATCTAGGATTCAAAGACTGAAAATGAAATAAAATGACTAAATGACATGTCTTGGCAGTTACATTTGAAAGTATAGGGTTTTTTGTTTGTTTGTTTGTTTGTAAACTGTTCCTTTAAGCTCTACCTCCTGCCATTTGTCGAACGCCGCATTTCTTCATGTTCATAGTTTGTCTCAACTCCATTTCAGTGGTTATTATTTTCTCCTCTGGTTGTAAACACAGGCTGCTCATGTGTTAAACTGTCCAGTTTACATTTTCCACCAAGTCTTCACACACCTTTAGTTAGTAACCGTGTGTCCTGCCACAGTAAAGCCATTGTATTTGTTTTTCGCTGTTTGTTCTTCATGTCTAACTATCACATGGACTGCATTTTGTTTTCTGATAAGATTAAAATTTTCTAATAGACTAGCTGTTGTAAACAATAAAGACTGTTATATTTATCATAACACACACCTTCCGTCTGGGTTCATTTTTTTCTGGATTGCTCTCTCTCTCTCTCTCCCTCTCCCTCTCTTGCTCTCTCTCTCTCCCTCTCTTGCGCTCTCTCTCTCTCTTTCTGTCTTTCTCTCTGTGTCTCTGTCTCTCTCTGTCTCACTGTCTGTCTCTCTCTCTCTCTCTCTCTCTCTCTCTCCCCCTCTCTACCACATTCTTTGAAAACTTTCCAGACTTTGTCTATAGGGAACGCTGCAACTGACACATTTCAAAATCTCAAAAAAAATGTGTACGCTAGAATTTTGGAATTTGGTTTGTTTATACTTGACTATATTTGCATTTGGCTTGCTCAACTAAATGGCCACCAATAGCCAATCAAAAACCAGCAGCCAGTTGATGTCTGTGTGAATGGCCAGACTTGTTTTCTAGACTCGTTCATAATGCTACATTTCTTTCAAACAAATCAGTCATAAGAGATAGCTATAACATGTTTTCTTCTGACATGGTTGGGTCTTATGTAATATTAAATTAATTTTGTCCTTACGTAAAATTCATAAAATTCATTTCCCATTAAGAATGTAAGACACACGTCAGTCTATTACATCAACACTCATGATAACAGCACGGAAACACAAAATACCAAATGACATCATTAAAATCGTACTCATTCTTTCAGCTTCTGCGGCAGCCATATTATGCACCACAAAATAATACAGTATGCCTAGTTTGATCATATAAACTGTGTGGAAGAACTTGACTAGCCCACACAGAGTCCTGACCTCAACCCCATCCAACACCTTTGGGATGAACTGGAACGG
>JBBPCZ010153347.1:0-18455 GCA_037974445.1 Brycinus macrolepidotus | reverse complement strand
TATAATGATGTTGTAATATATATACGTGTGTGTACATATATGTGTATATATATATATATATATATATATATATATATATATATATATATGTACACACACACACACACGTGTGTAAATGATTGATCAGTTATTGTTATTCTTATCGGCTACAATAACTTATTATTTATTGTGCCAGCACAAAAAAATTCCTGTCTTGTGTTTCATTTTAAGATATTTTAAGATTAATACAATTTATACACACACACGTGTGTGTGTGTGTGTGTGTGTGTGTGTGTGTGTGTGTGTAAATGATTGATCAGTTATTGTTATTCTTATCGACTACAATAACGTATTAATTATTTATCGTGCCAGCGCAAAAAAATGTCCTGTCTGTGTTTCATTTTAAGATATTTTAAGATTAATACAATTTATGCAATGTATTACATTTTAAGATCAATATCTTAATAATAAGCTTGCAGTTCCCTACTGTCATAACTACATAACTAACCCATGTGTTACCACCATAGATTAAAGATTAACGGCCGCATAAGAAGCCTAAGTCTCAGGTTGTTAAGTGCTGATAGTGTTTGCACTGGTCTGATGTATTATACATGCGTCTGTCTCAAGACCTTTCCCAGCCCTCAGCTGTGTCTGGCAAGGGAGGACTATGATTCACAGAGGCTGCCTACACACCTCTCATTAACTGGAAATACTTTGGCTGGGTGACATCCAATTTTTCATTCCCATTTTAAAAGCACATCAACACATGCATTGTTTGTGTTTTAATCCGACTGACTTTTTCCCCGTTACTATATGAATTGACAGGCCCGGCCTGCAGGAAGGGCCTTGTTTTCAGGATAGCTCCGGCCTCGCGTATCCGTTTCCTTTGTTTATCCTCTCACCTGCTAGTCATCTCTTGGCAGACGCGACTCTGAACACACACTTGTGGCGAAGGTGGTCGAGATTCGTCTCTGACTCGTTCTGAATGTGGTTTGCTTGATCCGATCGTAATCTGATCACAAAGCCGTGTTTACACTCGGCTTTCATGCGGTCCAGTGAAATCCCAACATGATCTCTTCACCTAAAGCTCAGATGTAAACAGTCTCATGCTCTTTTGATCAATCTCCATAAAGTCTCAGTGTCCACTCGCACACATAACTAGATGCATTTCCACGAGAAAATGCGAAGTGTGATTGCGTGGTTGCTATGAAACCAATGGAAACCCAATCATTGGTTTTATGGGCCAAAAAAAGTTTGTCTTTAAAAAAAAAAAAAAAAAAAGGAACTCACACCGTGGATTAAAACCAGTGATCTTCTGCCCGGCGTCTTACTGCTGAACCAACGAGGGGGCGTTAATTTGCTGTCTCTTACCATGCCATTTATGGGTAAGAATGGCTGAACACACAGTTTCATTCACGGGCTGATTATTGTTAATTAGACCTCAACAAACAGTGACATTTTCTAACTGACCTGAGCTTTAGCATCTTCACGTCTGTTTATGAGTCCGCAGTGTGTTTCTCTGCGTTTGTTTCTTCACGTTTTGTCCCTGTCCGACCGCCTTAGCCGTGACATCACAGACTCTCTCTCCGACGCAGATTTTGAAGGTGACTCGACCGTCAGCTCTCTCTCCCCATGTATGGCAGATGCGACTCAACCACAAAAATCATTTTTTTAAATGATCAGTACTCGGCCCCTGATCAACCGATCAAAAATCTGATTGCAGATGCACTGCACCGGACATTGCCAAAATTCAGTACGGGCTCCGACGAGAAGCGGCGCCAAAATGGGCGGAATAAAAATAATAGTAATAATGAAGCTTAAGAACAATAGTGTGATGGCTTCTGCAATCACACTAACTAGGCTATGAACTTTTGCTCTGAGTGCACTGATGGGCCCTTCGGTCCATTTCTGTTGGATTTATCATGTGTTGTTTCACTCCAGGGGTTGCCATCAAAGTTGTGGTTGTGGTCTAAGCTGCATTCCGGCGGCTCGCCCTGGCAGTCTGGCTGTCTGCTGCTCTGCTAGAAATGGGTTATTCCAAAATTCTGAGGTGCAGCGGCTTCCAGAGCTGAAGCTGGCCACAGCCCAGACTCAGCACAGCCATTTCACTGCCTATATCCATCTCCCAGTCGTGTGACCTCCGTGTGCACGCAGAAATAGAGGGCACACTGTTTCCTTCCCCCCTTGGTTATAATTATGGACTATAGTGTAGCAATTATTGGTTACTACAGATGAATTGAAGTGCAATTGTGTATCAGGCGTACTTTGAAGCTGACTTGAAAGTATTGCATGGTCAACTGACCCTCATCTAACTACTACTGCTTTTTTTCGGTCTCATTGTTCGTACAGAGAGGATTCTGTTTATAGTCTGTTAGACTGTCAGTCATTTTCCTGTTATCCAACGTTGGCTGTGACCTCAGAAGTTGCGCTCATTTTAATACAATGAATGAGACTGGAGCATCTAAACAAGCCTTTTCAAAATGTGTGAAAGAGCAGAGGTGATGAGTATTAGTATTAAAGGGTCCATAACCGACATCTCCCTGGTATTTTTACTCCCTGAGATCCGCTTACAAAATTTGGGTGATTTTAAAATACCAGAAATAATATAATAATTCATTTTTACATGACCATTTTCCGACCTCTCTTTGTCTTTCAGAATTAAACAGGATGCCTTTAAGACTGAAAAGAGACTGTTTTTGTTACTATGTATATGTAAATGACGTCTGTTCTGATTGGCTGCCCTGTATTGAGCTTCATTCAAAAAGCCGTCCAGGCTGAAACATTCGTTCTGAATGAATGGGTGGGGTTAAACGAGGATGTATCGTATGTAAATGTGTTGGTTTTTGGGACATCACAAAACTATCGATACAAAAATGGTTGCTTTGCAGCTTAATTTCTCTGGTGATAGTACAGTGTCGTCATTTTAATGTAAACACCACTTTTCAAGCTCTTTTCTATTCAAACAGCTCAAATTAAAAAAATAGTGTAATACAATGAATGAGACATTTGAATACAATGAATGAGACTGAGGCATCTAAACAAGCCATTTCAAAATGTGTGAAAGAGCAGGGGTGATGAGTTTTAGTATTAAAGGGCCCGTAACCTGCATTTTCCTTGTATTTTATTTTTACCCCCTGAGATCCACATATAACTTTTGGGTGGTTTTAATGTACCAGTAGTGGTCATAATTCATTTTTACATGACCATTTTCCAACCTCTCTTTATCTTTTAGAATGAAACAGGATGCCTTTAAGACTGAAAACAGACTGTTTTTTGTTACTATGCATATGTAAATTACCTCTGTTCTGATTGGCTCCCCTGTGTTGTGTTTCATTCAATCAGCAGTCCAGGCTGAAACATTCCTTCTATTTATGTAAATGTGCAGCTTAATTTCTCTGGTCTTAGTAGAGAATCATCATTTTGATGTAAACACCACTTACCAAGCTCTTTTCTTTGCAATCAGTTTAGAAAAAATTGCAAGTTCTCAATAAAAGAAAGAAACGTTAAAGTTTCTAGCCACTGGTGATGATGTCGGACCACAGCAATGCCGACTTTACTGTTTGTGCAGCTGCTCAGAGGCTTTTGTTTTTCCTTTTGTTTCACAAGAGGAAATAACTAAAGACACTAGTCAGGGTTGAGTAAGCTGAGAGGAAAGAGACGCTGTCTGTTTTTCGTCCATTGAGGAATTTGAGTTTGGACTTTCTCATAAACTGCTGGATGTTTAGACCCTTCAGACGAGAAGAACAACACACTAAAGGGCTATTCTTAGCCAAACGTGACCTTAAAGCAAAAACATGTTACCGTGTTGATCGGGTGGTTCACTTTGGGAAGGAAAAGAATGAACACATCCACCTATTGCTCAAAGAAAGGCCATTGCTGAAGGGTTTGCCCTGTCCAGAAATTAATATAGTCTCTAAGAAACCAGTGTGAGATGCAACACATTGAGTCTCTGGAAAGTCTAACTACCCTTCGTTACAAAACTTTTCTCTAATCAATCACACATTAATAAATGTTTGCTTTTGTAGAATGTGAAAATCCCACCAACAAACTGGACACGTAACTGAATGTATGTTCATAATCAAAAAGACATTTTCATCTAAGAGTGCCAGCTTACATGCCTCAGATTTATTCTTGCCAGTATATGATTTTATTACGAAAATAAATTTTAAAAAATCAGACGGTCCTCCAGCAAGTAGTTTCCGACTGGGCTTCAACATTGTCGCTGTTGGGACAAAAAAAACTCAGCTCTCTCAAAACTTTGCAAGAGAAGGGAAAAACTCCCTTAGCTTCTTAACTTCTTTCATTCATGCAACAAAGATTTACTCCAAGTCATTATGGATGATTTCCATGGCTCCATTCATCATGAAATTTCTTTTCAATGTAAACGGCAGCTGGTGCTTTCCGATTATGATTAAAAAATAAAAAAAAAGATAAATATAGATGTGTAAGGTTTTGTCACCCTTTAAGGTTTTGTCTTTTAGAGAAGCATCCTAAGTGGCTTGAGAGAATGCCAAGAGTGTGAGTGTGCATTAAGACAAAGGGGGGCTACCTTACTGAATCAAAATAGAGGCTGGTTTTGATTGGTTCAATACATTTTTAGTCCGTGTATAATTCTGTATTTCATTGTTTTTGCCACAGTTATTCCACAAATATGGAAAGTAGTAAAAATGAAAAAGAAAGTAGTATTTTTAGCCGAACCACTTGGCGAAAAAATCTCACGCATGTGTAAGTACCTGATAGGTACATACTTTGTTAAAGAGACTTAATAAAGCACTTCATCAAAACCTCATGTTACGTGCTGGATCTGGTTATAATTGATGCACAAGGATGTGGCGTGTAACTGTGTGTTGTTCTCTGTTCCTTCTTCTGTTTCTCTGTATGTAGCTGTCTTACGGAGCCTCGTCTAGGCCGGGAACCCCTCAGGCATTCGTCCCTGTGGATTTCAGCCAGCCGGCCAGTTCGCTCTCCTGCCTGGATAGCTCTGCTGCTCACCATCGCATCGCTGTCAAAGCCAAGGCCTGTGCTAAGAGGAAGCCTGCCAGTGTGAGAAATCCCCTCCATTCCCCCAGTTCACTCACTTCATTGGAAGCTAAGCTTAAATGCTTTTCAGTTAAAAGTCAGAGTGTGTTGAATTTAGCTGAAGGGATTCTTTTGATTATTATCTTACTATATATATTTTTCAAAAGCCTAGTAGTTTGCATACAGTACCGTGCTAAAGTCTTAGACACCTGAGAAAAATTATATTTAAAACCTGTTTAGCTGAGCAGTATGTGCTTATAAGCTAATATTAGAATATATACAAATAATATTATAACAGTAAATAGTGATTTTATGTATGTCTGTGTGTTTGCCTTATCATTCCCAGACTTCTCCTCATAAAAGCCCAGTATTATAGTATTACATTGTAGTTCTCATCAAATACCTCAGATACCTGGTTCAGCTCAATCAGGACTTCATTAGATTAAATCAGGAGGTGCAGATGAAGTTTCACAAACATGCAAAGGCTGGAAGCACCAAAGAGGAATCTGGAGCCCAACCTGCGTTCTTTTAACCAGCTCACAAAACCTCAAGTGCTTTTACATACAAAACGAATCTGTATATTAGTTCATGCATTCTTGTTTGTTCGCATTTATTGTAATGTTACCTGGTGTATTTGCCGGTAGAAAGTCCCTCACTGCTCAGATAAATGGCTTTAAACAGTGTGCAGACTTTTGCACAGTACTGTATTGGCCAAAGTTTATGGAACTAGACACACACACGACCCGTCAAGGGTTTGGAAAGGTTAGCACTTCCGAGTGATGATAACTTTTCTCCTTTTAATCAAATTTTTAGATTCATTTTTTAACAAAAGGGAAGGTTTAGTACCACACCTGTTTTGAGTGCTTTGACTGCCAGTATGCTTGAAAGCAACTAAACTGGGTGAAGGATGCAAATGTACAGTCAACTGAGGGTTTTTTTTGGAGCTGTTTAACCAAACTGTCGCATTGTTTGTGTTTAGCGGGAGATGTTACGGAACAAGAGAAGAGACCTGAGAGAAAGAGTCCTGCTCAGAGATACAGAAGACAAGCTGAGAGCCATCAGAACGTGTCCCGCAGAGGAGGAGAATGAAGGTACAGCTCATTGATTCCTTTGCTGGAAGACTGTTTCTTAAAATGCCTGTTTGTAGCATAGTTGTACACAGTCGAGGTATTGAACTAACAGTCAAATTCTCCATCGGCTCTTCCTTCAGAGGCTTTGGAGGAGGTTGATGAAGCACAGGAACAAAGCCTCACAGTGCAAAATGAGGAGGGCCTACAAGCCTCTTCTCAAAGCCAAAGATCATCCACAACATCCGCCGCCTCTGCTGAGTCTTCTGAGGAAGAGGAACGTTTCCCTGACAAAGATCACGTCCCCAACTCCAAGATCCCAGAACCCTCCTGGGAACAGCCAGTGACTCTGGAGCTCCAGGCGGATGACTTCCTGTTGGATGCGGGGTGCGAGGTTGTTTCAGAAGAGCAGGGGTCACTGCTGGAGGAAGTGCTGAGCTCCCTCAAGGGCCCTCTCGCATCAGGCTTGGTGCTGGAGCCTCACGACAAAGTGCTGGAGCCTCAGGACAAGGTAAAACTCACTGTCTCACCTACAGGTCCATATCTTCCATAACTCCCTCCAGTAATTTGTTAATAAAAAAATTAATAAATACTTCTGACCCATAATTAATGTTCTTCAGGCTTTACGTCTTGATCAGAAAGAACAAGGTTGTAAATTTAATAATAATAATTAATAATAATAATAATTGTTTGTTTCGATATTGGATTACAAATTACAGATTTCAGTGTAATAATGCATGTTCATGTTTCCATATATTATATTTTTATCTTGGGTTCTGACGGTGTAATGATTCACAAACTCTATACAATATGACCATGTTCCGATGTTTAGAAGCGCATTCAACATTATAAAAGTACACTATATAATATTGTGCTAGCCACAAGCTAATATGTTAGCCATGAGCTAAAATACACTTTTCTTCCCTGCTATCAATTTTAAGGTTAAGAGAAAGCAATATTTTTCGAGAGGTGAGGGAGTACTAGAACTTTAAAAGTACTTTATTTGTACCAGTGTAACGGCCAGTGTGTGCAAAGTTGTGTGCAAGCTTAGGGATGTATGATTGGTGAAATACTCATCCAGTTAAATCTTGTTCTACCTTACTTTAGGTGAAAGATGTGCTTGAAAACCAGTCTGACAGTGACACTACAGACTTCCCAGACTCTACAGATCAAGCCTTGACCCCAGAGGAACATATTATACCAGTTCCAAACACACTCTCTGAATCAGATAAACATCTGCAAGAGGTAGAAGAGCCTCCCAAGCAAGATGAGGAACCAGAGCAAGCAGAGGAAGAGGAATGTGTTGAGGAAGCCTCATTTGAAGATCATCAAGTGCCTGAAGCTGAGGTTGAGAAAGTAGAGTATGAAGGTGAGGAAGACTGGGATGAAAGCAAGTACTTGGAGGAGGATGTGGAAGTTGTGGAGGAAGTGGCTGTGGAACTAGAGGATGAGAAAATGAAGCTGGGAGAAAACAGGGATGAGGGAGAAGAGAGGGAGAATGAGGAAGACATAGAAGAAGTAGAAGTTGAGCAAGAGGATGAGGTGGTGGTTGAGGAGAACAAAGAGGAAGATGCTGGTGAAGCAGAATTAGAAGTAGAAGAAGAAGAAGAAGATGATGAGACCAAAGACAGAACCCAAGATGAGGCGTGTCCATTTGAGACTGAAGAAGAGCATGAGATAAAAAATGACACAAGCATTGAAGCCGAAAACTTTCATGAATTTGAACAGTCAATTGAAGATAATGAAGATAATGACTTGGTCTCTAATGAGACTGTGAGCCAGTCTGAGGATGTTCCAGGACAGGCGCCTGTCAAGCAGCCTTCCTTTGTGGTGACCACTTCTGTTGACCTCAGCTTTCCCAGTAGGGTATCAAATATTTCAAAGCAGCCTAAGGAGGAGGATGAGCATGAAATTCAACACGAGGAGGGCAGTGAGCAGCAGGTCAGCCCAGAAGAACATCAGGAAGAGTCTTCCGAAAGCGCTCAGATGGCTGATGACCATCCCGAGGTCCAGGAGGCGATGACTGAGAAGCACCAGCCAAACGCCACTGAAAGTCGACCTCGTTTCACCATCGCTCCTGCCTGGCACAGGTCACTGTCCAGCGGGTCTGGCAAGGAGACGTCCCAGGATGTCTCAGTCTCTGCGGCGGAGGAGGAACCTGTATTCAAAGAATCCCTGAGCACAGATCAACCTTTTGATGCTGTGAAAACTGAGCGTCCAGCCAGCCCGGTCCGGACTCAGAGTGTTCCACTGCCCGCCATCCAGAGAGAGAATGAGGAACCAGCCCCAGAGAACCCTTTCGGAGTTCGTCTAAGAAAGACTGCGATTCTGCACCGCTATGCTTCGGAAGGAGAATCTCCCAGTGCCAGTCCCACCACACAAACAGAGCCAACAGAGACATACCAGGCCCTGATGCTGGACCAGCTGGCCAGAAAGCCTGCCTTGCCCAAAAAGCCTGATCAACAAGTCGATGGCGTTGGTGTTGTGAAGCCCAAAAGAACTACAGGTAGCACATAGTTTTATTGTCTGTAGCACTTTCCTATCCAAGGGCATACCAATATCCAGAGACTACTGAAATGTCCCTAGCAGTAATTTTAAACAAAAAATAAAAATAAAACTATAAAAATAAAAGCTGTTTTCGGACGGTGTTTGAAACACAAACGGTTAACAGTTCTGTTTCTCTAGTGCGAGTTCCACCTTCCTAACCCAGAATTGGGCTTTGCTGTTTCTTGCTAACATCTGATTGCCTAAAGCTCTATCTGGCGTTAAAGCTCTATCTGTCCAAAGCTCAAATACAAAAACATATCACGTTTGTTGTTGATTCAGTAAGAGACGGTATACCGATACTCAAAAAGTACAGGAATACCCCGTCCTTGTATGTATGATGTGGAGATAGTTGTCATTATGTTTTATGCTTAGATTGAAATATACTTCAAGGTTCCAAATTACGGTACTTTGTTATTGGTTACTGAACAACAGATCTACGCTCTTAGTCCTACTGTATCTATATATGACTCATTATGTCGTTACTAAGCTTTTTATGTTACATTACTGCTATACATTCAGTAACATTGGTTTATGTGTACCTGTTGGTTAACTAAGAGGTTTCTTAGCATGACCAGCTACAGTTTATCTTGGTCCCTCAGATGATTAAATAGAAATTCCACAGATTTGTCAAAATTTCTTCAAAATTTAGTTATTGAAATCAAAGTAATTCGGAGTGAAATAGTTCATTGTTGAGAAACTAGCCAGCTCTGATTTATGTACAGTGATGGTGAGAGGTCGTGATACAAATATAGGCATTTTTATTTTAGTACTATTTTGCTTTTGAATGCCCTGTATGGACCTCTCAACTATGAATGGATTAAAAAATACATTTTTAAGACTATTATAAAACAACGTATCAGGCATCCAACAGAGTTTTCATGACATTTTGTATACTAACTTTGTGTGAGGTATTTTTTGGAGGCACTAAATGCCTCAGACATCTGGTTCCATTCAAACAAACTTTACTCCACTGTGAATGGCTTTGTTTACATCTATGAATGGCTCTGTTTACAACAATCTGTGGAATTCTTTCTTTAAGTCATTTTAAGGGGTCTTTCTTTATTTGAAGTACCTTGTGTGTTTGTTCCATCCTCTTGAGATCATCTTTGCCAAAAAGTCTACCACAGAGTATTTCTTCCACCTAGTACAATACTTTCAGCGATATTGTTCAGTTAAACAGAATGATTCTTTTGAATTTTAAAACAGGGACTCAACAGCTACATGTTCCAAATGTCCGTTTGCAGAAACGTAGTTTTATCTTGAATTTGCTCGTAAGAATATACAAATATAGAAATATGGTATATACATAAATAGATGAACAAAAACAAAAGCAAAATAAATAAATGCAATTAGACTGCTTACAGAATCAAGAACCAAGTACCAAGAATGCCTTGTCTACTGAATGGGGGCAGCACAGCTATTTAAGATCATTCAGTATCAAGTGCAGCATTCAGGCCAAATTATTGTTGGGAATTAATGTATTTAATGAAAATGTTCATGGTGTCTGTGTTTGATTTGGAAGTACTGAGTTGGTGTGATGCTTATTTTTGCCATGTTTTGGTGTTTAAAGATGCAGCCAAAGCATCTATGGAGAACACGGATCCTCCAAGCTGGATCTCTGTGGCCAGACAGAAGCAGAAAATCTTCAGCTCTCTGGAGGAATCTCCAGAAAAAAAGGTGGGTATCCTAACACACAGAATCGCGAAGTATGGCCTCAGTCACATTGAGGGTACTAATCATTCTGGGCCTGATGATGTAAGAATGACTGGAATGTCTGATGGAAATGAAAAGCTCTATTCAACCCCATGACTAGTTCGGGTTTAGTCAGTCTATACAAATGATTAACAGATCCTGCCATAGCTGCCATAGCTAGTCCCATGGTTTAGCTGTGAGAGTCACACTTTTTTTGCTTTGCTGGGATCTCATACTCATCAGTCTCGCATGTTATCTCAACACTAAAAAAAAGCTTATTTCACAAAATCGTGGTGCTACAAAGTGTCATCACAGTAACAGCCAATACTGGAGTCTGCTGCTTATTTAGATTGCACCTAGTTTTATTGGCTGATACAGCCCTTTCAAATTAGCATATATAGTATATACTGATATTGACTATGTGTGCTGACACTTAAGCAAGCTACCAAAATGAATAATAAGCAAAGTCAAGCAGCAGCTTAATGGCCCTGAAAACCTCCTGATTGGATTATTTAATTTTATAGTCTTAAGAAGTAAATGGTGGAATTGAAAAGTATTGAAAGTAATGGTGGAATAACATTAGTTTGGTGGTGTGTGTGGGTGTGTTGCAAATTTCCCACTTGTGGGACTAATAAAGGTTTATTTTATCTTGTCTTAAATAGTGCATGGTGTTGGTCATTTTAATCCTGATCAGAGTAGGAAGAAGGCTCATACAAAACAGCACAAAGTAACTTAGACACATACACCCACATTTTGAATGCTTTGCTATAATTGTCAGGCTCAGTGTCTGGGCTAATAGTTTTTCCCAAATTCTACAGGTAAGGTTGACATACCGTCTTCTGAATTCACCTGGAGTGAGGTTCCTTATCTATTACTGCTGCTCTTAATAGGCCTCGTTCGTTTTGAACTGATTTGCTAACCAACTGAAGTTCCAGGGAGTTCATGTGCAGGCATGCTCGGCATGGCTTTGGCTATGCTGCCGATCCAAGCAACACAAACCCTGTTTATTATTCTTCTTAAGACAACAATCACTTATAATCCCAGCATTTATAATACGGTTGTTCTTTCCATGATGTAACTGGGGAAATATGTGGCGCGGTTAGATTTGGGGAATACCATATATGCGCTTCATATCTGTTCGATATCTAAAGCGCATCAGACCGAAGACAGTCGCTTGTGTGGGTTGTAGGTATGTTTGAGTGTGTAATGACCAATATCTTCGTGAACTGGTTTTCTTACTCTTCCCTTTCTCTCCTCTTCTAGGAGGATTTCAACAAAAAGGGTTCTTTGCCTGATTTGTCAAGTCCAGTCACCAAAGATCACCTAAAACCTGTTGCCTCACCAGTTAAAGGTAATGACGCTGCTGGGTCAGATACTGCAGAGTGTGTAGAAGTACAGGCTTATATTCATTGAAGGTTATTCTGTTTGGGTCTGAAAGTACAACAGCAGCAACGGAAAGCAGTCTGTAATCTGGTTATGGGACAGCTTTGAGGACAGCTTACAGGATGCCAAATGTGTTGAACTAGAAAAGAAGTTGAGAAAGTGCTGCCCTCTCATGGACAAGTGTAGTTAAAGTCCTTTTATTTGTGTTCAGTCTTCCTTGCTCCCCGATATATCAAGGGTTTCTAATTTCCTTAAGATTAATGAAATTTAAAGCCTTATTGCTCAAGCCCATTGATACTGAATATATAAAAATGCAAAAAGGCAAACTGAACAGTATACAGTTGCATGCAAAAGTCTGAACACCCCAAATGACATGTTTTGTTGCTTTTGAAAATAATTGCAAATCAACTATGTCATTTTTTCAGTAAATTTTAGTTCACAATAAAAAAAACAACTTTTGCACAGGCCACATTTTGATGTTTTAGTTTTTTTCAGTATGTTGAATTCAGCAAACAGTGATTGTGGTTACAATTGTGCATTTTAAGTATGTGATGTATGAAGGGTCATACATAATTTAGGGTTTTATTGTTAATATGTTTAGGGGTGCTGATACCTGTCCCACTTTTTCTGTCCTGATACCAATTCTAATACCTGAACACAATCGTTTGACTGATCCGTTTAATAACAATCCAGAATATTGAATTGGTGCATCACTAGTAATGCAGATTATACAAATAACTTACAGTATTCAGAAACATGTGATAGATAGATAGATAGATAGATAGATAGATACATAGATACATAGATACATAGACAGATAGATGCATAGATAGATAGATAGATAGATAGATAGATACATAGATAGATAGATATGTAAGATCATGTTATTTACTTATTAAAAGAAATACAATTTATTACCAGCACCAAGAAATCATGTTATTAAAAAAGAATATTAAAGTGCAGAAATAACTGCTTTTTTGACAATAAGAACTTAATATAATACCTTTTAATTTTTTTCTTTAACCAGTGTCCTGCTCTTTGGAGATTTCCAAACCAGCCTTAGTGGAGAAGGAGAACAAGCGAGCCATCAGCCACCCGACTCCAGCTCCTCTAGCCCAGGATGAGCCTCCATGGCTGGCTCTGGCCAAGAAGAAAGCCAAAGCCTGGAGTGAAATGCCACAGATTGTGCAGTAAAAGCTGCTGGGAAGCCTGAGCCCACGCACGCCACGCTTCTGTACCGGATGTTTGCACGCACAGATAGTAACTCATCCAATAAATGTTTATCACCCCTTTCTCCACAAAAGAACACAGATACACAGACTTGTGGTGGGTGTACGCAATATAATCGGATTCACCGTGTTGGCGCCTCGGGCCTCGGAGATTGGACCCTTCAGAAGAAAGGATCTGACAGAGGACAAGTAAGGTTGTTAAGATCCATATTCTTTTGTCTTTAAATTACGCCTTCAGACCTGAACGCCTAAAAATAGGAAGAAACATCCTGGAGGTTTTAAAAGTTGACTTGTCTTAAAGCATAAATTAAATTATCTTTTCTCCATTTGTTTCTCTTTTTTATCCAACAGTACATTTTTTACAATCTCTTCTAATATGTAAAAAAAAAAAAATCTTTGATGGACAGTGTTGCTTTGGTTCACAAAAAAAAAAAAACTCAAACTGCCCTCCTTAAGGAATATATATGATAATTATCCAATATCCTTCGTAACTGTGGTCGCAGTAATCATGTTTAGAAGAGTCCGAAGGTGTCTTTGTATTTATTTATCTCTTTCATGTATGTTTTATGTAATTTTGTTCTATTTTTGTATTACCTTTCCGTGCACAGTTTTGTGACTTGTACATAAAAACCTGAAGAAAGAATTTCCGTCTCCTTTATTGCATCGACCAGCTGAAAGCTCTTGTGTCTCCTTGATCTACACTCCGTTTATTATTGCTTTTACATGCATAAAATAGGATGAAAATAAATATCAGCTTGCTCAGTACAGTAAGTAGAGGTGAACAATTCAAGTCCAGAAAATAAAAATCCTTTACAGGATTTCGTTCCAACCACCTGGTTTGATTAGCTCAAACCAGCAGTACTGGTATCCAGGCGCTTTAAACAAAATCCTGGAGCGGATTTTTACTTTCTGGACCTGAATTGTCCACCTCTCAATCTCAGGGTCGTGGGTTCGAGCCCCACATTAGGCATTACATGTACGCTTTTGGGACAGCTGTTGGTCTGGTGGTTAGGGAGTTGCCCTTGTGATTGGAAGTTTTTTGGTTCAAATCCCAGGACTGCTAGTGGCACTACTGAGGTTCTCTTGAGCACTGCTCCCTGGGTGCTGCATCACTGCCTGCCTGCTGCTTCACTTGGTGAATGGGTTAAATACAGAGGAAGAATTTCACACTGTGCTGTGGTGTGTTCACGCGTGACTATAAGGGGCCCACTTATATTAACTAAACTTCAATCCCTATCCTTTTTCATACAAGGCTAAAACACGTTGGTGTGAAAAACACACTCCTAACAGACAAAGCATTCTGAATATCATACATTTCCATAGATAGCATGCCAAACTAACCTTACTCTTCTTACAGCCTTTACAAATATCCCTAAACCCCAGAGTCCCAGCACTTTTATGACAGGGGCCTGTTTTCCGAATGTGTGCAGCGTATAATGGCAGATAATACACAAAAGCAGATGCTCTTGCAGTCAGAAACCACATGTTTATGAAGTTAACAGTCCAAAACCACAGGAAACGCACCGTCAAAAAGAAGGAAACTTTGTTTACATATGAGATAGAGTTTGCACCGTGTACATTTCATGCTTCAAATACCAAAACCATCAGTACATTTAAACACTGTGCTTACACAGAGAATATTTCTACGTGAAATACTGTGATCTGATGAAATGCTCAGGAGTATATATCAAAAAATTGGGGGAAAAATCACTAAAATATTGGTATATGCCTTTTTTTAAGATGTGCTGGGAGTTTGAGGCGACGACCATTAAAGAAAGGCCCAAGGCTGCTGTGGAAGAGTAGAAATAGTTTCTCTTGAGTTTAATTCTAAATGTGTCCTCTCAGCCTTTTTGTATAAATGACAGTAATATTATAGAGCCCATGCACTGAGCTGCCTTCCATTATTTACGTCTGAAAATGCGACACAGATCAGCTGAGATCATAAATTGCCTGGTCAGGTGCCAAAATCGTCTGATTCTGATCGTGCACCCAGTTTATCTTTCCAGAATAGTTTGTCTTTCAGCTTTGGCAATTATTAAATTCAGCTTATAATCATTCTGGAGTACCAAATGAATAATATTCTCTAATTGTTTCAGTGACTCATTGAACAGGCCTGATTCAAGACTTCTAATGGGCATTTGGCTTTTTATTATTTAGCATTTTTATTTACTGTAAAGAGAGAAAAAATGCAGGACCTTATGGAGTGTGTGAGCAATCGTGGGGTTTTATTGCACAAGTGGGCACAGGGACTCACATGGATTCTTATGGTCTTCAATGACCGAGAAGTTCTCAGCAATTTAGCAATTAATGAATCCCCAGCAGAAGGTGCCTCTAGGCTATGTGACAGTCACCTGTTTATTGCTTGTTTATTTACCTCATCCTGAGGCTCAAGTGCCGACTCCAGCCAACCCAAACCCCATAATTAGGTGTCACTTAGCTGCTCTGTATATTAGATAATAACAGTGCAAGACAACAAGCCTCTATTACAGGGCCTTATATCCATGAAGGTTCTTCACCACCCCATTCCTTCAGGAGGCCTCTGCTTCTCTGACTCATGAGCAGCGAGAGAGAAATACATAAAACCTTTATTAACCGAGCTCCAAAAATCCAACAGGAACAGTTCAGTATAGTCTTCAGATTTATGCTCAAGGTACTGGTCTTTATTACTATTCACCATAAGTGAAACACTACAGGTCAGTGGGGTATTATTTTAAACCATAAATATCACAGTTCATCCTGTTAATCACTTATATTCTTACAGATATTGTTGTATTGTTGGAAGTCACATTAAATTACAAATATACATTTAGATATGCAAATGAGGCAT
This sequence comes from Brycinus macrolepidotus, assembly GCA_037974445.1. Taxonomy (NCBI): domain Eukaryota; kingdom Metazoa; phylum Chordata; class Actinopteri; order Characiformes; family Alestidae; genus Brycinus; species Brycinus macrolepidotus. The sequence goes on along the minus strand of JBBPCZ010153347.1, from coordinate 2,712 downwards.
CTACATAAATATGCATACTTTTGCATCTAAAAATAATGTTCATTTTATTGTGAGCACACTCCAGAGAAAGGATTTTACAGATCATTAAAGTCTCATTTTTTATTGTTTAAAAAGAAAACACTCTGCACTGTAATGATGACTGCCACTGTAGCCTCATATAGTGTTTTTCTCTTCCTTTTTTTTGCTAACGATTTCATATACTTAGACTTCACCAATTCATATCAAACTTCACACAGCTGATACTGAATAAGAGATTTAAGAGGTTGTGTGCCACAAAGTTCTTTTTGGGCAATAGCAAGCCAGCCGTTTCGCCATTATGAAGTTTGTGGACCACCAGGAGGCACATGACCCTAGCTCTTTACAACTCATTTGAAGGGTAGCGCCACCTAGTGAATAACATTAATACCAAAATCTAGCATTTTGCTAGCCAATAAATGGTGATGTAAATGTTCAAACTTCACAAAATTGTACACACCGCATCGTCATATCACTACAGAGAAGTTCACAGTTCCAGGCCAAGCACTGTACAAACTACATGCCTAAATCTTCACACACTGGCTTGAGTAATGCAGGGCAGTGGGTCCCCACTACTGCATAGAGATCCCTGTGTCCCAGTAACACCCTCCACATGCACACTGATAAGAGCAATCCTCAACTGAATCTGAGATGCCAAATGCCATCATTGCCACATAAGGAGTATTTCTGCTTGCTGTTGGATTCTCAGTGTTACAACAGCTAAAGCAGAGCTTAGAATTGGGCGACACAGACACACAAGTGAAAGTGAGACTATAAGGGGCTGCACTCAGAACTATTAGGGGTTCTTCACAAATCTGAAGCATCAAATAATGGCAATATCTTAAGTGGCTTTAATTCATTACAAGTATTTCTTGTTTGGCAGATATCCATTATTTTAAGTCATGGGAACCAAAAAATAACAATGAACAAATACTGAAATTTTCCTCATACCCCACATGTAGCTGAGCAGCCAAAATGGTAGTCAAAAACCACATAAGCAACCATATAAGACTGCTGAAAGGAGAACTACTCTGATTTTTCTATATTACTGTGTAATGGTTAAGGTACAAACAAACTGAATGAGAGTGGTTTGACACGAAATGGTTCACTGTAGAGAAACTTACAGATTCCGATTTCTTTACAGTGGTACCAATATGAACCAGCGGTCACAATGTCTAGTTTTATTTGCCACTAAAAGTGACCAGTAAACCTACTTGTGTCTAAGGTTTTAATCATTTAATGATCATTGTAAAATTGTTAACCTGAAAAAAGGCTTTATTAAGCATCACCTTATGTCAAAAATGATTATTAAAAATGCCTTCGCTGCCAGAAAGCACATTTATAACTATTCATGAGACACAACTTTCTGTGAAGTAGTTTTCAGAAGCATCAAACTCGGATGTCTGGTTCCTATCACCACCACTTGATTTCTATTCTGTAAGTTTATCTAGAATGGAGCATCACATCAAACCATTAACCATTTATCAAACAGGACTGTGTGTAAAATGGTGGAACAATCCTTTAAAAAAACGTACATAATAAAATCCTTAAGCAATAAAATCCTAAATGGTGAAGTTCCTCGTTAGCTACCTGAGCGCAGCAGATCTTCAGAGCAAAACGAAGGAAACAAAGTTAAGACACCAAACATGAACTGGCTGATGGACAGCACGTGGAGTAAGAGGGAAAACTGTACGTTTGTGTAAAATCTAACTTGGACTAACTTGAGCTAAGATCTTAATCTAGATGCTAAAGTCAACTTTTAGCAAAAATGAGACCAGAGATCCACGAGAAGTAATTTCCCACCATTGTAACACACCAGAACACAGTTTTATTGCAGTGCACAAAGTCCTGTTGTTTATAATACCACCCTCTTCTCCTTTCCTTCATCTCTTTCACACATTTCCTCTTTCATTTAATTGGTTATCACTCAGTTTTCTTCTTCTCCATCACTTTGACTCTTCCCTCGAGGCTGTTCAGCCGATCCTCCAGGCAGGCCGAGTTTGTTCCATTAGTGGCTCCGGTGGCCACCGTCAGTACAGCACAGACAATGACCAGCAACAACAACCGCACTGCTGTGGTGTCGGACGTGGCTGTCGGGTCACTGATGATCCGGACAAAGAGCCAGATGACTACGATGCTCTTCAGGAGCCAGAAGACCCTCCTTAGCAAGAAAACGCCCACTCGCAGCACAGCACACAGCAGCCAGTAACCAATCACTCCCAGCAGAGCATACTTAACCACTGAGGACACACCCTCAGCGGTGAAGTGTGGGATGGACACTGGATCTGAAACATCAGAATAAAGGAGCAAAATGTTAGATGGTAAGTGTGTATGGTCTGGGTTTCAAAGGAGTCAGTCACTAAAGGCCTCAGTCTCCATGCCGTGGTCAGACCATATGGTCATAAGAGCTTTTGTGCTGCAAGTGATTGAAGACTCAAGATTCTTGTCACATGCATAATTATACAAGTACAACATGTAGAGAAATGAGCCCCTGAGTTGACCTGTAAGACTGTGCAATAAAGTTATCAAATACACTATATGGACAAAAGTACTGGGACACAAATGTTTTTCAGGGTTTTGGGCTAGGCCCTTCCACTGAAGGGCAATCTTAATGCTTCAACATACCAAGACATTCTGGACAACGCCATGCTTCCAACTTTGTGGACACAGTTTGGGGAAGAACCTTTTCTATTCCAG
>JBBPCZ010153337.1:0-18457 GCA_037974445.1 Brycinus macrolepidotus | reverse complement strand
TTCCTGTTTTGATGTGTTTTTGGTGTCTGTGTGTTTACTGGTGGTTAAAATTGAAGGTATTCTCATTGCAGGACAACATTTTCGCGAGTGAAACTGAAATTTTTTTCCTTGTTTCTGTGAAGTGTGAACCCCAAGAAAAAAACCTAACGTCATTTGCTGCTTTGTTGAATTTTTTACTAGTTTCCCCCCATTAATAGTGCTGTGTCTTCATTTCTTAGTAATTTTTTCAATTTTTCGCCTGGACCTGGAATGGATTACAGGATTTCCCATAGAAGCCTGCAGGAAATTGTGTTTCGCACAACGAACTACCCGCATAACGAATGCGCCGCTGGAACAGATTGTGTTGGTTAGGCGGGGTACCACTGTAATATCCCTGCCACGCGCTTTCTTCCGATTCTTCCATTTTTGTAGCTCTGATGTGTGCATCAGTGTAATCGGTGTACCAGGATATCATTCCCCTTTGCTTGGAATGCAAAGTGTGATTAAATGCGTTATTTTTTTTAACGCGTTATTTTTTTTTCAAATTAATTAATCGCAATTAACGAGTTAAATTCCCACCCCTAGTTATTTCTTGTTATCAAACTTATTTTAAACCAGCTAGGTTTATAGGATTTCTTTGCTGAACCCTGATTTTGTATTGTCGTCATACATTCTCTATGGGATTCAAGTCAGGGGTTTGACTATGCCTTTTCAGAACATTGACCTTCTTCTGGAATCACACCATTGTTTTGTTATACTTTGGATCACTGTCCTGTTGGAAAGTCCATCTCACTGGCAACTTCAGGGATCTAGAAAATTACTGCAGATGTTTCTCCAGGATATCTCTAGGATGCATGGGTAACTCATAACAGGAAACAATGCCATAACATAATGTCACCACAAACGCACTTTTTGCTACATATGAGGAGGTCTTCTTCCTCCATACATAACTTACCATGTCCAAAAAGCTCTACTTTGGATGTAAAGATATAGGCTTCTTAAGGTGATCACAGGTGAACTACTGTCAAACTTGAACGTGTCTGGGCTTCAACAGAGTCTGTTAGGTATTCAAGAATGAAAAACTTTGTAGTGGTGCACCCTTTACATTCTGACTGTGTTCTTTCATCACAGTCTTTCTTGATTTCTGACCACATGTTAGATGTTTTTCCAAAACTTATTTGTGTTTTGTATTTTTGCATGAGTATGCGTATGTGGTCCAAGTTTTGTCAACTTTGCAGTGCTGGAAATGTGCTAAATGTAGTTTTTACATTGTGTTAAATATTTCTTGCACCCACTGAAAAAAACAAGATAGTAATTGTAATTATCATTGATGGCCATGAAATCAGTAAAAATTGCTTTTTGTTTCTTTCCATTTTGTATGAAGACAATGTAAACTGGAAGATAGCAATATATAAATAAAATCTTGCTTTCTTTTGAAAGAAGATTCTCTGAAGGTTAGAGACCTCTCAATGTTTGATTTTATGTCCACAGGATCTATCTTACACAGGGTATAAGTTCAGAATGAGGGCTGCATTCACACTACAAAAGTACAGACTCTTGTCTCCTGTCACTGGTAAGCTGCACTATCTGCTAAGTGTCCTGCTAACTGTCCATTTCTTTGTATCCTGGCAACCAAAGGAGCTTCATGTGCTTACTCCAGGAAGCAGGGAGCTAAAAAAAAAAAAAGAAGGGGTAGAAATAAGTGTTCGGAGTAAACAGCAAAGCAGGGTGAGGCAAAGAAGCAAACAGACTGTGAATAATAAAAGAAAGTGAGGAAAGCAAAATAGCAAGAAAGCATGAAAGAACATAGAAAAAAGAAACGGAAGAAGAAAGGAAAAACGAGGAGGGTAGGAAGAAAGAAGAAGGAAAAAGAACATAAATAAGAAAGAAAGAAAACAAAGAGAAGGGAGGAAGAAAAAAGAAAGAAAAAGAAGATGAATAAAGGACAGACAAGGAAAAAAGAAAGGAAGGAAGAAAATAGAATGGAACAAAAGAAAGAAAGAACACAAAAGAAGGAAAGAATAAGGAAAAAGGAAGGAAAAATATATATATAAAAGAAATGACAAAAGAAAGAAAAGGGAAACAGAGAGCATGAAGAGTCAACCCTTACCTACATTCATTTTACAAGACCTCGGATGCAATGAGAGGTCTCCATGGACTTGTTTGTCCAGCACATCCCATTGATGCTCCATCAGATTGAGAACTTTGGAATTTGGAAGCCAAGATGACACCTTGCGCTTTGCCATTTTCCTCTAACCATTACTAAACAATTTTGAAGTCTGGCTTGGCACTTTATCCTGCTGAAAGAAGACACCACCATTAGGGGATAATGTTGCCATTAAAGGGTGTACTTGGTATGCAACAATGTTTATGTAGGTGATACCCAAAGTTTCCCAGAAGAACATTGTCTAGAGTATCACACAGCTCTACCGGCATGCCTTCTTCCCCCAGTGCATCCTGGTGCCATATTTTCCCCAGGTAAGCAATGCACACATACCTGTCCACATGATTCAAACCAGACCACCTTCTTCAACTGAACCATTGTAATGATGCTCACATGCCCATCATAGAAGCTTTTGGCAGTGGACAGGGGTCAGCTTGGACACTCTGATGGGTCTGTGCCTATGTATTGCTATACACAGCAAGCTGCAATGCAATGTGTGTGTGTTTGATTTACACAACATGCTGCATTCGCAAAGCCACTATCATTGAGGATGACCCCGCTCCTGCATTCTTCTAACCCCTCCCGCCATCTGGCAAATGGTTTTGTAGCATAAGGGCCTTCACTGCCAGAATGGGGACATGAGACCAATAAATGAGAACAAAATCAGAACTGTACTTCCTCTACACACACACACACACACACACACACACACACACACACACACACACACACACACCGTAAACAATCACACCTGAACTGCCACTACACCCCAAAAACAAACTGACACTGTGCCGTTCTCTTTTTCACATTTTTCCCTTTATTCAATCTTCAATCTTTCTTTGGCAATTTTTTGCCATAAATTTTGCATTTTTGCACCTTATTACTTGCTGCTAAAATATGGGACAGGATACTGTATTTACTCTTGGTACTATTTCTGCTTTCAGCAGTCTGCATTAAGTGCTGTACTGTTCTATCGTGTTTCAAAGTTCTTTTGTGGGGTTAGACCAAACATCAAAAACTAAATAATATGAAGGAAACATTCATCTGCCAGTTAAACGCATCAGCTGAGTTAGAGTCAGCTTACTAGGGGAAAAAGTCATACTATTTAATGGTATGGGAAACACAGTACTGGTGTAACAGCCTTCACATACAATGTGAGGTTATTTTTGTACCTATAGTACAAATGTGAGGCTTGAACTCTAACATTATAGCATTACAGCTCAGAGTGTCCCTTTAAATGACTCATTTTGGCCAGAGCCAGTCTTTAAGGACTGGTCAGTGACAATGACTGTAGCAAAGTGGATAAATATTACATGACTCTGTTGGTGCTTCACTGGTTGTTCTTCCTAGGACCACTTTTGGAAGGTTCTAACCACTGCACCTCAGGTACACCCCCATAAGACCCAGCGTTTTGGAGATGCTCTGAACCAGCTGTCTAGCCATCACAGTTTGGTCCTTGTAATAGCCACAGTCACAACTCAAGTTAAAGCTATTTTTTTCTGCACACACAGTAATGGAACACTAAAGATTCAGCTCAAAAGTCTATTTTAGCTGTTTCAAGAGATGCCATGGTCTACTGAGTCATGGTCTCAGAGTGCACACACACACATACACGATAATTGGACACTCAGATAGACATGCACGTTTTCTTGTCTCTCAGAAAATGTGCGAGGAAAGCACGTTTTTGTCTTTTTTCCCTTCCTTTTCCTTGGGTCATTAATTCCTGGGATTTAATACATGCTTAATAACTGCTAATAGCAGCGCTTCTTTCATGTGTGATGACCAGCGAGCAGAAAAAAAAACAGCTCTCTGGAGGTGTAAGAGTGTCTAAGTGTTCAGGCAGTCAGTGCCATTTGAAAAGTGTGTGTGTCTCTCAATTCGCTAAAGGTGAGTGGGTGTGCATGTTCATCTGCTTGTTTTTGTGAGAAAGCGTCGTACTGTGACAGCTTGTCATGTGGCCTCCCCCTGCTCTCGTTTCTGCAGCGTGCTGAGGCTTGTGTGTCTCAGCTCACGAGGCACATGGTCAAAGAAACGAGGGAGCAGACAGAAGAGAAGGCCAGCTACGCTTCCCTCGCATTTATCAACACCTGTTAACACTGGGGAGCGAGAGAAAGAGAGAGAAGAAGAAAGAGACAAATGACAGGAAAAGGGATCAACATGCAAAAGAGAGAGAACAAGAAACAGGTGCAGAAAGAGAGATGAAAGTGCAGAAGGACAGAGAGGAAAGTAAAAGAGAACAAACAATAATCAATGGGACAGGTGAGCAGATGCAGAAAGATGCAGAAAGAAAAAATGAGAGAAAGGCAGATGAAAGAGAGAGAGGAAGGGAGAGAGGCACAGAGAGAAAGTACAAAAAATAAGAACAAGAAAGAACAAAAGAGTGAGAGAAAGAAATAGAGATAGAGATGCAGTGAGTGTGAGAAAATAGAGAGAGGGATGTGAGTGTATGTGAGAGGAAAAGTGTGAGAGAGAGGGAGAGATAGAATGTATGTGCATGTGTGAGCGTGAGAGAGAAAGAAACTGGAGCTGAGAAAGAGGACTGCTGAGATTGTTGCGTAGGAAAACCCTCAGAGATAATATTAAGCAAAATAGGACAAACAAAAAGATGAATGGATAATGAAGATGTGGGAGAGAGAAAGAGAAAAAAGTAAGATAAAACGTGTTGCCTGTCTCAAATCTGTATCAGGCTGAAAGTGAGAGTAACAAATTGAACACAACACGCAAATTTGTCAGACACATGTTTAATAAAAATGTAGATGTAACATTTCAGTGCAACTTACAGGAGCTCACTCAGCCAATATGATTTACACAGAGATCAGGCGCAGTCAAGAACAGCAACACCCACAATACAAATAATTAAAGCAAATTAAAAAGAAAAAGAGAGAGGTGCAACAGAAATTTGGTCATCCTGCATAGCTAAGATCACTCACAATCTATTCACTGATGCCTTACATCAATTAAGTCAACATATAAAAAAAGCAATTTCGTTTTCTCCTCAAAACAAGGATAAATCGGAGATATCGGGCATAAAACAGAGTAGCACGATATAGGAAGTTTGTGCAGTTATACCAATCAACACTGAGTATAAAAAATAGAATGTGATGAAGTAAGAGAGAATTAAATTAAAAGATAATTAAACTTGAGTGTCTTGCCAAAGGGAATATTGACGCTGATCCAATCAAGTTGTTTTTGTAGCACAATAATTATGATGAGACAGAAGAGAGAGCATTCAGATTGATAATCATTTATCCACTGACTCATTTACCAATGACTGAGCCTCAATGACTTTGGGAAGCTGGCCCCTGGGTGTTTGAAAAATGTTTGCAGAGCTTCAGCTTCTTGCCTCTTTTTTTTTTTTTTTTTAATTAGGAAGGTCAGTGGACAAAGCTATTTTGAACAAGGCCTTCAAGTAATTGTAACTATTCAATTCTATTCGATTTCATAGCAACTACACAAAGTAATCCACCCACTGCCTTGAAATGACAATGACAAAACATTCACATGTATCTGTTTTTGATGTACTCGCGGTAAAGGAGATGATCTTCTTTGCGCAGTGCTCGGATGAGGCCTTGTCCTGCCTGAATGTGGTCTTCAAACACAATACGACTCTCCAAATCAACCCGTGGCGGTGACACCTCGTAAATACTGTCCCCATCAAACGATGAAACCGGAACTCTAAAACAAACACACACACACACACACACACACACAGACACACACACATGAATGAAGCTATAAATATGAAGAGGTCTTTTCTAGTTAAGGATTAATTACAATTAAAAGAAAAGACAGAATAATACATCACTAATAAATTCATATGTAAAAGAGACTAAGGCCACCAGAGAGGTATTAATGCCCTCCTCAGCACTGGACTGTGGAACAATGGAATGATGTTCTCTGCAGTGATGGAAAGTTTGTGATGAACTAAATCAGCCAATATCAGTGCCTGGACTCACTAATGCTCTCGTGGCTAAGTGCAATCAAATGCTCACAACAATATTCATCCAAAATCTATGTCCTTCCCCTACGTTATTCTATGTAGAGATACTATCACTGTCACCATGGTCACTGTCAAAAGGCAGGAAAAATACTTTACATTTTTGTGTAAAATCTTTTTTTTTTTTTTTTTTTTAGTATTTCATACACTATATGGCCAAAAGTATGCAAGACGTTTTTCAAATCACAAGTTCAGGTGTTTCAGCCACAGGCTGCAAAGTGCCTAAAGATACCTATGGAGCCTAGATAAAGCTGTTCCAATCACTCAGTATTCAGCAGTATCAGTATTCCTGATCTGGAATCATCTGCACCTGTTTCTTCACTGGTTAAGGCCTTAAGTTAGATGTGTTTTGTTCTACTTAAAAGATTCATACATAGATCACTGTGTGGCTTAACAAACAAAAAAAATCCTCTGAAACTGGTCATAAACAGGGACTGGACTGAAAACTACATTTTAAAAAATTCAAGAAAGTCTGGCTCTTTGGAAGCAAAATATGAAAAAAATCATATTTTGCACAGTACTGTATACACACACACCCCAATTAATAAGTCCACACTAAAACACTATTTTTTAGTGAAACACTACTGGCAAAACAGTTTAGTCCAATACTAGTCCTAAACTACATTCACAAATCTTCTCCTTAATAATTAAGATATTAAAGTTAAGTGGTCTCTTATTGTCAAGCATGAACACAACACAGCACCAAATGAAGCAGTGGGCTGACAGCGATGCAGCGGCCGGAGAGCAGTGTGTGGGGATGGTACCTTGCTCAAGGGTACCTCAGTGGTGTCACTGGCAGTCCTGGGACTCGAACCCACAACCTTCTGATCACAGGGGCAACTCCCTAAAAACCAGGCCACCAGCTGCCCCAACATTAAAGTGACAAATCTACATAAAACATACCACAGTAAAAGATTCGTAGATCACTTACCCATGAAAATATCAACAATTGCAGGGGGATTCACACAGTTTGGGAGGTGGGGGGGGCTGTTCACATGTTCCGCACAGTCGTGACATTTCAAAATCCTCTAAATGGATGTAAGCCAACACTGAACAAGCCAACCAGCCGTAAATCTTTTGACCAATCAAATGACAGCTCCCTGCAAAATCTCCACTTTATAATGCCTTTGTTCTAGCACAGTCTTCTGGACCAATAAAGGATGATTTAACATGGACAACAGAGACAGAAAAGAAAGGAGACACGCTTTGGGTGCTAGCATAAAGTAACCAAGGTGTTACATAACTGCAGAAAAGCTCAGCACACCTGCTGAAACCAAATCGTGGTGCAGACATGTGTGTGTTGGATTACACAGGGATTGCAAACGGATGTGGCAGAGAGGTACCGAAGACCACCACTGTGAAGGATCAAACATGTGTCATGAACATCAAATACACAATACACAGTGACACACACACACACACATGTACCCAAGCAGTCAAACTAACACTCAAAAAGGGTCTGTAAAATTTTTTACAAACATTTATTAAAAGATGGTAAATTCATATATCATATATCTATATCAATTTATATATTCATATAAATTCAAGTAATTTTTAAACAGTCCGACCCCGCATGAGATTTACTCACTGAAACAAGCCTCAACTGGACTTGGAATATTAACGTTTTGAATTATTATTTTACAGTACAGTGCCTTCCATTAGACTAGCACTATAGAATTTGTAGTGAGTATAGTCTTTCATTAAGGCTGCATGCCACTTGAGTCTGTTATTGAGCATCACTCATTAGATGCACATACAAAACAACCCTGGAGTATTTTTTTCCCCGCATAATCGTTATGAAAACTTCACGCTCTGAGCGCCATTTCGCACAGTCAGTAATTGTAAGCCTACAAATTGCATTTATATGGTAGGGACTTCTGATGAAATGGTTCTAAAATGAACGAAGTGAAGTCTTCCTAAAAACTGTCATTTTTATATAAGGGTATTCATATATAGAGAGAGGAACACTAAATGTATGAGCTACATCTGCTTGACCTCTGACTAAAGTTCTTTCCACTCTCTTGAGAGTTCATACACACATCCTTTCTATTTCTTTCACTGATCTTTTGAGTGCTGATCGCTTCTTGAACACATTCTTATACGTAGGCCGCAGGATTGTACATGGTACACATGGTCGACATACACAGAGAGCTACTGAGAAGCCAGATGAACAGCCAGGTTCATTTTCTTGCACTCACTCATTCTGTTTGATATTAGAAACCAAACACAGTCTTAGGTAGTACCTCTCTGGATGGCCTACCAGTAAATAATATAAAAAAATGATTTATGTATACAATAAGCACAAAGATAACAACTAACCAGTTAAGGAAGAGTAAGCAGGTAGAGGAAAAAAAAGTAAACTTCCCATAAGTGCATGTGTCCATCAAAACCTACCCTGCCTTTTCCATCTACACAATACAACAGCTTTGTCAATAGCTTTATCAGCCAAAACACACTACTCACATGTTGGCAAATGGAAACCAGTTGATATTTTGATTCCAATTTCTCCAACCTCCAGCTAAAATGAATCAAACACTGCTCAGACTACTAAGTGTTTGGCTTGCACACATAACTAAAGGGTTCAAACATTAAAAATGTTTTAGATACTAATGTGTTGTTCCACATATTATTCCATGCCGTGATGACTCAAAAGCATACAGCATCAAATACAACCCTTGCAATTACAAATGGCATAACTGATATTATTGCTCTTGAAACCTCACTGGAGCACTTTTGATCTGTGCCGAGTTTCTGGGGGTTTTATACTTTTGAAAAATATTCATACAGTTCTGTGAGAAAGTGTTTGCTTAATTTTCTCTATTTTGCATATTTATCACACTAAATGGTTTAAGATCCTCATACAAAACAATATGACAAGGAGAATACGAAGAAACACAAAACTGTTTTAAAATCACCCCCCCCCCCCCACAAACACATCATCCATGTGAAAATGTAACTGCCATCTGGACTAATTGCCAACTGGTTGTGCCAGTCTTTAGCAGCAACAACAAAATGCTTTCTTTTGTTTGAGATCAGTCCTTCACATCCCTGTGGAGGAAATTTGACCCAACAGAATTGCTTCAATTTAGCTACACCGGAGCTACACCACATCATCTGCCACATCATCTCATACTTGTACACAGTTTAACCAGAGTTATTCCGATGATAAAAAATCCTTTCAGCATGTTTGGGCCTCACTACTATGTTTGTTGAAGGTCGTTAAAGGAAATCTCTCAACCACTTATCCTTTGAGACACTACTGCAAATTTACATCTGGCTTTAAAAGGCAAAAAAACAATAAAAAAATGGTTTCTGCAAGCTGCTCAAACTTAGTTAATCAGGTGGAATATGTGATTAGCTGCACATGTCATATCTCCACCCACTGTTTGTGTGATTCTTCTATGTTTTGTGAGGCCCTCCCTCAAATGCATATGCAGAGAAACAGATGTGCATTTTGCATTTCACCAAGCACACACATTTAGACCTATGCACTGGTTTCATACATAACGTGGGCAGAATGCGTCCGATTTGTGCATTAAACTGACACAAAAGGCTTAGAAGATCAACTGCTATTTGGAGCAGCTTCAACATTCAGAGACCACTCAAGTGGGAGGGAAAAGGTCTAGTTTCCTGTGAGGGAGGCTCTTGTTAGACAAAATCAGAGTCAGATGGGTCAAACATGTGGTGCCACTGACACTGGGTTGCTGGGGAGATGCAACTGTCAATTATTATTTGATCTGACATACCCATGCAGTTCTGAGCAGGCAGCAACTTAACTGTTTTTAAATATCTATATATCACTTGAATATAACATTGATAAATGCTTATTCAGAGACACATATTAACTAAAAGATCACATTTTGACACCAAATTGACCAGGGGCTTAACAAAATCTTTCTGTTGATTGACAATCTCCTGTTTGCAAACTGCAATCAATCTCCTGGTAAACAAATTTGATAATCAAACAGCAAATTATATGATTCATTGATCGCTTGTGTATGTTTAATGTATTGTATTTTGTGACCACTTTTCTGGACTATGTCGTGCCCTAACAACACCAATTATCTATCGCAAAATCACTGTAACACATGGCATTATTGTACGGCTAACTGTGTTATTAGTCACTGGGGCCTAATGCATCGCATTCTTAATAAAATCTTTAAGTCTACTACTTGCTTTCAGTTGGTAGCCACATTTTTAATTAAAAACATGGCTCACCATACAGCCCTGAAGGCTCAGCTAAGCCATGTGGGGCAGAACTGGGTCATCAGGTGTTCTCAGTAGGGTGTACCATTACATCATTACATCCCAAAGTAGAAGCACACAAATGTAAAAACTGCAGCTTTATCTAAGGGCATGTGAGAAGACCACTGTGGCAGGAGAACAGACCAACCTACAGTAGTTTTAGATTGTTCTTGCTCACTGATCAGCAGAGTTAACATGCATATCATGCAATTTAAAACTGTAAATTGTGAAGTCAGTTTCACTACACTCCATTTCTTGACCTGTTCAGGAGTAGGGTTCACCTTGTTTACCTTTTCTCTCAATCTGTTAATAGCCAGGTTTATTGGGAGTGTTTGACTAGGGAAATATCCAAACTGTGCTGGACACCCCTCCCCCAGGACTGGAGTACCCCTGCTTTAGAGTATATGTAATATGAAAACATGAGGTGTTGACACTAAAGCAAAGACCAACTGCACATTTCAATGTTCAAAATTATTACTGTAGAGGAAATGGACAGCAAAGCACATTTGACAGTTCGTTTTGTATTATCAACAAAAAGGGCAATGAGTGCTTTCTGGATGTGTAGTTGGTGATAGCTGAACAAATGGGATGAAAGTCTTTTGTATAAAAAATATAGGCCCAAGGCTCTTGCGTGGGCCGTAAAGTGGAAAAGCTATTAATTAATAGGGCTCAGATATGAAATCTGCTGGTGAATAACGTGGCTGCACCGCCTTTGTTAAAGACTCATTTATCAAGCTTTGGTCCAACAGAGCACAATGAGAATACATTAGTATACTGGCACTATTGCAACAAAACCTTGCATCTCTATTTTGCTGTTTTTTTATTTGAAAATACCAGATTTAGCAGAAAAATAGTAAAAAAAAAAAAAAATAGTGTACATAACATAACAGTTGGTGAATTCACATATAAATTCAACATATAATGTTACATTAACATAAAGGTTTTCTCCTGGAAAAGTTATTCTGATAACATTTTAGACATGCAAGGTTTTGATCAGACAGTGATGATTATGTGTGTTTATGTCAGGAGCACCCAAATCCAGTCCTGGTGGACTGGTGTCCAGCACAGTTTGGTGATTTCCCTGCTCAAACACACCTGATTCAACTCACCTGTTAATTGCTAGTTTTAGAGAGTGTTTGAGGTGGGGAAATTCCGAACTGTGCTGGACACTGACCCTCCAGGACCAGATCTGGGCACCCCTGGTTAAAGTAACACTCACATATTGATCACATTTTCCAGAATCCTTTGGGGATCTGTCGATTGGTCTCTTCGGTCCACTTTGTGCTGGTTTTGGCCTAAGTGGGCAAACCTGTATAAATAGGGCGGCACACATTCAAACAAACCCATCATTATATAATTACAGGGCTAAAACTGGCAACAAATATGCTATACAATATTTCACAAATGTAGCACATGACAGGATACAGACAATTACACCCATAACAAATATAATAATGTGCCTGATTAATGCTCCATAATGGCCAAAGACAAACATTTAAACACACAGCTAATGCCTGTGTGGTGAAAGTGTACTATTACGAATATGACTATGAACATTGTTCCCTTCATACATTGTAGGATGCACAGCTAACATTGTCCAAAGAAAGCACGTGGCTAGCCTTGCATGTGACAGAAGTAGAAGCTTTCACACACAAGGAATCTCCAGGCACAGCACATGTGAAATGGGTGTCCTTGATGTATCTGTGGTATTATTTGAGCACACAAAGATAGAATACAGATGACGGTAATATGCTTTAGAGTAGGGTTAATCTCCAGATTATATGATCTCTTTCAAGACAAGTGTGTCAGAACAAAGAAAGTTAGATGTATTTTAGCATTATGATAAACCTCCAGAGGCTTCAAAGAGGCTCCAGGAGTAGCAGAGGTGACAAAAATAAGGGAGTATAGAAAACTGAGGGGTTGCTGGAGGGCATAGAGTGAACTCATCTTCACCTTGCAAAAGAAGCATGTATGTGTAAGTGAGCAAAGGAAGTCAGTGTCCAGTCATTGATGCTCGTGATAACACACAGGATGTGGTAATAAAAAGGCTGGGGGACAGACAGTGAGGGCAGGCTGTAAGCCTGCTAATCAAAACATTCTGAGAAAGACAAGCATTAAACTGGACACCTGCTGCTCCAACCACAAAATAAGCACAGGAAGATGTAAAGACAAAAAAGAAAAAGATATGGAAAAAAAAAGTGTAATTCATCATTTGTAGATATTAAGTAACTACAATGTCCAGCACAGTGTACAAAAGCACACTATATGGTCAAAATAATCTACCATATAATGAAATAATACACTAATTGTCATATACAGTTGTTCAAATTCCAAGTTCTACTGATTTGCTAAGCAAAAATAAGTACACATCTTCAACAGAGAGCATTATTCTGCACATTTAACACACATTTACCGTTTATTTCCTGAAAAAGGCACACTTAGTATTTTCCCCCAACATGTTAAACAGGAATTGTGCATTTACATTTGCAGAAAACAGCTGGGACAGGGAAGACAGGGAACAGATGGGCAACAGCCTTTACAGAAACACACACTGCATTTGGACAAGGATAAGAAGGGCTAAGGCCCTCACATTAACATACTGGATTCAGAGGGGCTAAGCCCTCACCTTAACATATACAGGATTCAAACAGGCTAAGGCCTCATCTTAACGTATACAGGGTTCAGCGGGGCTAAAGCCCTCACGTTAACATATACAGGTTTCAGACGGGCCAAGGCATTCTCACAAAACACTTACAGGGATGAACACATGTCTGACAACGATATATACGAGGTCTACTCTGGTGAGGTCGTCTCAGAACCAGGGGCCAGCAATACACACACACCTGAAGAGTGGGGCCTAGATGGGGCTAGGGTTTCGCCACTGATGCTGTTGAGGACAGTGATCTAACTGGGCCACTGAAGCACATTCATTTTCTTAATTTTAAGTCACTCTAGCGTTACCTTAGCAGTGTGCCTTGGGCTATTGTCCTGAAGAAAAACTTTTTTCCACAGACTGAGCTTCCTGGTACAAGAAAGTAGAATTTTAGCCTTGATCTCCATGTACTGTGCATCATTTACCTTCCTACCAGTAGTGACCATACTCTTTCATATTCTTGTACTGCGCATACGAACATTACATCATAATACCGTTTGTGGCTAACAGCAGTAGCTAACTTTAAGTTTATGCTAGATAACACTGCTGAAGCATTAAAGCATGCTGCCTTTTTTCACCTTCTCCCCTACCATCTAAGAGCTGTTCAGAGCTAATGATATTTGCAATGAAGGTTTGTGCTGCTACTTTGTTCATTTGTTGTTGTTCATAATGCACATGGATTACATTGTGTTACTGATTAGGACGTAAGCGTGTTGGCACTGTCAGGGGGCAGGTTCTTTCAAACTAAGGACAGATATGGGTTACTTACAAACACAATATGAACCATCAAGCCAAAAATAAACTTTGAGCAATTTGAGCAAAAAATTTAAACTGAGCAACAAAGCTTGTAATGACAGTCTTTCTGATATGTACTTTATATAAGTTTTACAAATGCTTTATGAGGAAGATGGTTTTTCATCAAGGGCTTCTTCCTTTTCACCATTACACCACATTTTGGTGTAACATCTAAGTGATTGTTCAGCCATGAACATTAATTTCAACTGTACACACTGACCTCTGCAACTACGTCAGAGCTGGTGTCACAGTATCCATGCTAGTGCCAGACCTAGGCAGTGTGGCTGCGGATATTTTTTCATTATTTTATTATTATGTACTAATCTAAGCTCAGGCATCACACCAGTGTCAAGTCTCTTGCAAAATGGAAGAGGTTTTCTTTGAGAATCACCCTGTATTTGGCTGCCCTCGACCCTGTTCAGTTTCCCAGTTCCTGCTGGTTAAAAGCATACTCACGACATGATTCACTGTGGGGATGGTGTAGTGCCAAACATAGCATTTTGCACAAAGGTTTTCCAAATGTTTCATTGAGTCTCCAACATGTCAAACTCTTTTTTCCCAAAAGTGGCTTTTTTCCATAAAGTCCAGTTTTGCGGCATGTCCAGTCTATGATTATCCTGTCTAATTTTGTTTTTTCATTTTTAGTATAGTGTACAGTTTTTGACCTTTTTCTTTTAAAGTGATTCAAAAACTGAAAATTCTACTAAGCTGTATCTCTTTGCTGTTGTAACAAAATGAAGTATATCCAAAAAGTTATAGGAGAAGAAATAAATGTTCTTAAATTTCAACGTAAATTATGGAAGCAGATTTTGGACAATGTACACTATTTTAGACTATTGGTCCATGTATCAGGTAAATGGTAGCTGACAATGTAAATCATATAACATACTGCAACAAAATGTAATTTACTTGCTGTTTCCTTCTGGGAAACCATGTGAGGCAGTCCAGAGACATATAGAAAAAACCTTTTCATTTGTGTATTTTCAAAAACACAATTGGTAAAGATTGTTTCTTTGTTTCTGTAAATATTCTGCATTTGAAATGCCTTTTGAGCGTGCCCTTAAACATGATGGTCATTATGCAAATTATGTACTGTCCACCAAAGAACAGACCCAGGAATTTCCATGTATATATGTTAGCAGTCATGTTAGGTCTTCAGCAACAGGATCAGGATCAGACTACTAACACCCCTGATCACCAGTTTAGTGCTTTTCCTGCCATAACACACCTGACACAACAGTCAGGTAATAATTAAGCCCATCATGTGTTGAATGAAGTGTATTAAAGGAGAAAAACAGTTCAGTACATGGATTCTCCAGGAAAGGCCCTGTAGAACAATGGGGTAATACAAGGTTTATATTTTGTATGACAGTACTACTGTACAGATCAGCAGTCTGGACAATTTACACACGATAGACAGTTCTACAACTTATCATACATCAGATCAAACAGGTGTCGCTTCTGTTTTCAATGTAAGGAGGTCTCAAAAGTAAAGAAAGATAGCTCAGTGAAAACTTCCTGCAACTCTTACAAAATGCAATATCTAAACAAACAAATAAACAAATAAATAAGTTGTAATGCTATCTAAGTTCCAAATGGCCTAGCACTCACGTACCTCTGTGTTTATATTCCAACATCTGATCTCTGAACTGCAGGTACCGGCCTTCTACAAATACCTTCTGTACATTTCAGATAGACAAACCTTCTTTTATGATTGCTCGTAACACTTAAATGGCCTATACTGTATTGTTAAATGAGCATATATATGCAAATCTATCACAAAAACAATTCAAATGGGCTATCTTTGACCATTTTACACTCACTTTAATAGTTACTATAAAGCAGCTGCTACCAGTATGAAAAGTGTTATATATAATCACGCTGTAATTTGAGAGAGTGTTTCTAAGCGCTGCGGTAAATGATTTCATCAATACACATCATGTGCCTAGCTCTGCAGCTCTAGGCAGTACTTTTCATAGTGTGCACACATGTGCATACACTTGAACCACACACATGTAAAGTACAACCTAATCTATTATTATTTTAAAGAACATAAAGGCTTTGATTTCAGACTTTAACTCTCACTTTTACAGTACTTGTTTGAAAAGAAGTTCAAATACTTGAAACAAACCCCATCCATTCTCATAACTGCACAACTTTTCAGTACCCAAAGTTATATTGCATCCTAATCACTTGTCTAACTATGTACTATTATCACTCAGAATTATCTGCAGTTTTTTTTTAAAAAGTACTTGATTTAAAAAAAAAAAAAACTGGGATCAACCAATCTAGTGTTTGTTAGCAAGCCTACCTTTGTAACGTCAGTGCTAAACTAGAAAAGCAAATTATTTACATGTTTTGCTAAACTATTCCTTTAACAGTATGTCTATATATGGTAAGCCATAGCAATTTTAGCAGACAAAAATTTTATCAGGCTTTTGGAAGAAGGGGCAATGGTTTTCAATTAAGAGTATCTGCAAACTTTGAGACAATATACACTCATGGTGTGCTGGCGGCATTTCAAACAGGCTCTTACTTTTGGCAATGTGCACTGGGCATTAGTATCACTGACAACAGTATTTCTCACACAATCTTACAAACCTAGTTATATAATGCTACAATTCTAAAGTTGAATCAGAGCTGGTAATTGTTATTAAGCCTAAAGTTATTTTATAGAGGTACAAGATGTGTGATCAGAGGGAATTCTGCTATACTGACCTGTGGTATATGTGAAGGTCCTCCTCTCTGGGGAAAGCAGACAGGTTCAGCCCGTATGTCTCTCTTGCTGGTTGCTGCTGCTGCTCCTGAGGGCCAAAGAGCAAATTTTATGTGAAGGTTATGTGAGTTTTATAGCTAGCAAAATCACACCAATTAGGCATTGATATAAGAACGTGAGTAAAGTCTGGTGACCAAGAATAAATGAACAGCCCTCAAACACACCTGTGAAGGATAAACAAATGCAAGAGTCTTGAATAATTTCTAAACGCTAACAATAAAATACTGCCTTTTAGACTGTGGCCTACCTGTTAGACATATTATCCATTCTCTAACCCGGTGATGCTCTTGGCTGAACACTTTGTTAACCTAGTTAACCTTAAGCTAGTATGTGAAGACTTAGTGTGTAAAAACGTATGGAATAGTATTGTGGCTGATAGACAAGCATATCTGCCTCCCACAAACACATGCCAGTATCACTGCACCGTTAAGAATGATCCACCACTCAAAAATATATGTTCAACAGTGATGCTGTGGTCGTAAACTGACCAATGACGGATGAAGTGGAGGGTATATGTCAAATGACAAAAGATGACAAAAGGGCTACAGTCTTTTGTATACATCAATACCTATCGGGCAGATATACCTCAAAGCAGGAGTACAAAGTAAATGTTTCAAATAGAGTGAATGGAGTGAGTTTATATATACATTACAAGTCACATACCCTACAGCACTCTTACACAGAGATCCACAAGGATGAATTTTACAGCACACAACTACAGTAACAAAACACGAAGTAAGCACATTCCAAATACTCAACTTTATCGATAACAAAGACAATAAAAAAACAAACACCCCTGTTGCCGATTTTACATTAACATTTTCAAAGCAGCATCTAACCTAGAGCAGGAATTCACTAATGGGATTGTCCCAACATTAGTAAGTAGGTACAGAAAAGAACCAATATAATTAAAAGCTCAAAAAAGAAATCACGCATTTTCCACAACTGAAAAATAATGTAGCATCACACTACATAAGCAGGTGTGGCTTAACTTTCCACTAAGAAAACATCCAAGTGTCAATTACGAAGTAGCAGAATGGTCAGTAAACAGTAGCTTTCCTAACAACATGCTAGTACTCAGACAAACCAAATGAATCTCTGTGCACATGCAGTTCACCTGTCAGGGATTTGTAAGAATGACGTAATGTTATCTTTACAAACAGCTCTTAAGCTCACCATTAGTAATGAAAAAAAAATCTGAACAGCCCAAATTTCAAGGAAGGATTTCAAGAAAGGATTGAATATTTGGCACACTGTGGTATATGCATCAGCTATGTAAAACTAGTTAATTAGCTTTAAGTACAACTTATTCTGCAAATAAAATTCAATTTAATTCAGCCATACAGCACGTTTTACTGATGTCACAAAACAGCTTCACAGAATCTGGGTGTGAGCCCCTGATGAGCAAGACAAATTCAACAGAGGCACAGAAAAATTCCCTAAAGCTGGAAGAAAAAACCTTGGGAAGCACCAAGGCTCAAAAGGGAAACTCAGCCTCCTCTGGGCAACACCAGAGAGTGAGGGAGAATAAAATAATTATCCCTACAGAGATGGATAACAATAAGAGACTGCAGCCTATAAAGCTAAAATGTTAATCTACATATATATTATTACATAATGTTACGTATAATGTAAGCTTAGCTATTGCTTATCACTTACAGGAGCTCAAAATTATGGACATGCTTTTTCCGAATTGGTAACTTAGCTCTTAATGAACAATATCTCAGCTTGTCAGAACATGGCAGGTTTTTCCTTAAAAGACAGAGAGGAATACAGAGAAACTGTTACTCTATATTTATATTAAACGCCATCTTCCTGTCACAGCTCTGGATTTAAGTTGGCTATTTA
>JBBPCZ010153278.1:6064-18464 GCA_037974445.1 Brycinus macrolepidotus | reverse complement strand
AAGGTGCTGGATGGGGTTGAGGTCAGGGCTCTGTGCGGCCAGTCAAGTTCTTCCACACTGAACTCCTCCAGCCATGTATTGCTTTGTGCACTGGGACTCAGTCATGCTGGAATAGAAAAGGTTCTTCCCCAAACTGTGTGCACAACAATGTCCAAAATGTCTTGGTATGCTTGATTTTATACACTTGTAGCGATGGTATAATTGAAACACCTGAATTCGATAATTAATAAGAATTACCTTTGTCCATATAGTGAAAGTGCACTTTGTAGTTTACTAGAATGTGTTTCTCTGCATGATTTGTTTAGCCCCTTTCACCCTGTTCATCATTGTTTAGGACCCCTACTGAGCAGATATTATTTGAATGGTGGAATATTCTCAGCCCTGCAGTGATACTGACATGGTAGTATGTAAGTGTGTGTGTGTGCTGGACCGAGTGGATCACACACAACAGGGCTGATGGAGTTTGTATACACCTTGGTGTCACTGCTGGGATGAGAATAGTCCACCAACCAAAAAAGATCAAGCCAACAGTGTCTTCTAGCCAGAAAATTACCACTGACTGGACTAGAGGATGAGGAACACAAAATGTGGACCATGAGATGAACTGTCGTCAATAACTTCACAGGGTCACTGCTAAGAATGATCTAAGTAAAAACTGCTCACTGATGATCCTGACCAACAGGGTAGAGTGGGCTAACAAATGATGTAGTGAAGTAGAAACTTTTTCCCAATGTGGATTAGCCAAGACGTATTTGCGTAAGTTGTCTACTGGAGCTACAAGGCTAATTGCAAACTGTATACTTAAATCACATGTAAGCATCTATTACTTCTTATCTTTGTCAGTTTCTTTAATGTAGCTTTAATGTAGCACTATTTACTCAATCCTGTGTAGCGTTTTCAACGCTGCAGTCACCTAGCCTAGGATTTTTATAATCCTACTGCATAGTTTTTTTTATATATCAGCAGGTTGCATGCCCTTATTATTGCAATGGTATGTTCCTTCACACTAGTGGGATTTATCTCAGCGGCCAAAGTGTTTCTCAACAGTTCCTTCTCTGAGTGGTCCTGACCTCCTTTTCAATGTTTAAGTGTGGATCCAGGGCTGGACAAGCCATAAAGCGTATCAGGTATCTGTAGTTGTGGAAGTGGGAAGCCTAACCTTGTCTGATTTGATGGACAGGTCATCCAGTTTGGGGTGGACTGCGATCATGATGAATGTACGTGTCGAGACCCTAAAGCCGAGGAGAACAAGGAGCGAGCTGAACGGGAGGAACAAGTGGAACATGGAGCTCTGTGAGGCGGAGAACTCTAGCACTGCTTTCAGGAGGGAAGAACCTCACAAGAAAAGTCTGCAGAATCCAAAGCAACAGCTTGAGCAGCACAAATACCCACCCTTATTCAAACATTAATCTATAAAATGTTCACTAATATATTTTGAGAAGCTCTAACATAGATGTAGTTGTAGATATGACACATTTTTACATTTTATCCCCAAATGCATTTATATACACCACAGAAACCAAAAACGCTCATATGTAGCTGATAAAAAATGTTTTATACAGATATTGTAATGATAGCATTAGGTTGTTTAGTGCCACAAATGTTAATGAATTCAGCCAGCACAATATGTCACAGCCTATATCACTGGAACTGACTTACAATATATGCATGGATGCTTTGAAATAGAAAAGCAACTAAATTCTTGCAAATACAGTTGAAAGTACATGACTTATTATTCTATGCCATTCTGAATGTCAAAGTGTATCAAAACGAAATAAAAAGAAAAAAAAATCTACGTTGATTTTGAAATAGTGTTTCATCAGCTGTATTATGAAGTGTCAATATCACACCCCCAAATGAATAAATATTTAATATCACCCCCTTACCATAGAATTAATATTTATTATGATTTCACATTTTTCAATTTAAATGTTGCTGTTTGGTTAAAAATCCAATTTTGCACAGCTAAGACATTATCCCCAAAGAGAGACACAGTCTAATGGTAGTTGTCAAGCCATGGTTCTCTTCAGGCATCTCTTTTGGTGCATTCCATCACTGATGCCAGGAAAAAAATATATATATTTTAGGCTACTTTTACTCAGAATAACAAATAATTAGAAACATTAACAAGACAGTTTACTGTAAACAATTCAGGAGCAGTCCTTTGTCCTGTCCCAACACTGCTGAAAAAGACTTGGACATTTTCATCAATACATCAGTCATTTCAGTTGCAATACTACATTCAGTGCATTAGGAAGTGCAGTCTGTTTTTTTCAACATTTACATTTGATGTTTCTTTCTCATTAATCACATAATTAGTAGCATTTTTTTATACCTATATGTGCTACATACAGACATACGTTTTTTACACAACAAGAAGGTACAGACTCAGTTCCTGTGGAAAAGGAAGGCTTCCTACCTATATAAGCTGGTGTGCTCTCTGGTGTGCACACCACTACATCTAATTGCTCTGAAAAATGAGTAGCCTTTGAACTGTACATATATCCCTTCTGAGAGCTCTAGAAACTCGGTACGGTGGCTTCTGTAATTGGCAAAAAAAAAAAGCATGGCAGCCTGTTGTGAAACCAAATTCCAGATTATGAAGGGCTCCTCACCAAACACCTTTCCACCCTCACAAACAAAATCAAATTCACTTTAGTTCTCTCTTATCTCAAATGAAGCAAGACATGTCTGGAGTTCAGACTTGGCTTCTGTAGATCTGATGCACTAGCACTACAAGGCTAACATCGCTAACAAGAAATGAAAGAGCCCCCAATTATCTTGACAAATTACTTGGCAATTACTACACCAAGCAATACGGTTTGGAGTAAATAGTGTGATGATTTAGACAGATAAATGTAAATAATCTGCAGTGCATCAGGGTGAAGTGCATTTTGGCAGAAGCTCAGTTGCGGTTCATTGTGAGCCATGGACTAACTTTGGTTCTTAAAACTTGAGGTTCATCATTGATCTGACTTTTAATCTCAATCAGGCCTAGCACTCTGTATAATCTTGACTTAAAAAGTAATTTCATACTCGACCCCTGATCAACCGGATATTCACAGAACCATGCCAATATTTTAAACTGTGGGAGGAGAAGAGGTGCCAAATTCCAGCTATAAAAGGAATAATAATAATGATAATAATAAAAATAAAACTTAAGAAGAACAATAGTGTCACTGCTTCCACAATCACACTAATAATGAGAAATAAGAAAAGACGTAAACACTAGTAACACAAAACATTAAAGCAAGAAAAATGTGTTAAAGTTTATAATAAATGATTTGGTAAAAAAGGTCTCTGCATGGTTTGGGTATGGAAGTTGCATCATGACGAATGGATTTCTTTTTTGTTTCTTTTTTAACGTCCTACAAAAAAAAAAAAAAAAAAAACATTAGCCTTGCAGCTCCAGTGCAAAACTACAGAAGAACCAGGTTCCCGTAGAGATTGATCAACCACTGATTAATAAATGGATAAATTCAACTGATGCAGAAGGTGTGTTTAAATGAAAAGTAGAATATTAGTAATGGTGTCTTGGAGAGGAATCATAGAGAACCAGAATAACAGACTTCACAGACCATGACAGTCCCTTATTGTCCATGATGACATTCAGAGTTCTTTAGGTTCCCCATAGTCATTGTACATTACAGGCAGCATTTGCTCATCACAGGCCTTGCGCAAATCTTGACCAAGGTCCACCCAGTTGAGGCCGAATGCCTTGGTGTCTGTGTAGCGGCAGGACAGGTATTTTAGAGACGCTCTACGCAGGCCAATTTTAGGTTCTTGCAGAAGCCCTCGGCACCAGCCGCTCAGATCATTAAGCTGCGACAGAATCAGGCCTGCTTTCCTGTAGTCACATAAACACACATGTGCAAAACATCCAGTTAAACAGAATATTGTAAACAACCTGTACTCTTACAATGTAAACAAAAACAAGTTGGCATTATTACTCTTGACAGACACTGTGAATCACAGCTTATGTAATGCAGTTGTCACATTTTAACCTAGACACAAGTCTGAAACATCTCGTCTTCCAGTATTAGTGGAAAACAGAATGTTCATCTACCCTAAGAATATCAAGCCTGCGAAGCCTCGACTGCTGGAGAGAGATCAAGAGCAGAAGATTAATGTGAAACTCCAATATACTAAATATGAAATGATGAAATATGATGGTTGGAAACAGCAAAAAGAACAGGTACATGCTATTCTCACCTTCAGTTGTGCACTTTAAGTTCTGGACAGATCTGATGGTGCGTAAATCATATTTGTGGCCTAACTCATTGCTTTTGCACCATGTCATAAAGACTTGGGCCTGCCCTTTTCTCCCCCCGTCAAGAATACTGAAAAGACGCAGACCAAACACATGAGCAAAGGTGGCCGAGGTCGAAGCCTAACAACTTGCTCAGAGTCGATGAAACTGGCGAGGTTTTTGGAGGGCATTTGGAGGTAAGGCCGCTCCGCACAGGCAAGATCCCTCTCAAAAGACAAGCGGCTGAAATGTGATAGCGACACGGAAAGAGTGTCTCATTCCTCAGACATAGCTTTATTTCATTTTGAGCGCCAAAACCAGAAGCTCAACATTCTACAGTATAAATACTGAAACCCAAAGCGGCAGGCACCAACAAGGTTTCTGGGTAGGCTCAGGAAAAGGACATTTTAAGTATGAAGAGAGTGCTTTTGCTATTAAAACGTGGTCTGCACGGTGCAAACAGATCATGCTGAGTTTTGTCTGTCTGTTTTCAATAAAGGTTCAGTGTCCAGACAGATTCATGTGACATCCTAATGGTAATCTGCTTTTTATCTTCAGTGGCGGGTCAAAACTAAACTCCAAAGATTCATCATTTATCTTGGCTAATGCCTCATAGAATATTTTGATGGAAGATTAATGATATCAGAAATCGCTAACATGTTAAATGAAGAATAACCCTGTCTGGTGCAGAGATGCTGTCATCTATTTCATTCTTCCGAATGTATTTATGTTTCTAATATCTTGCCACATTTCAGTGGTTGTAGGAATCTGGATGTTTATTTGCTTAAAACAAAAACCCTGCGGTTTGTTATGCTTTAATTTTTCAAGAAAGTACGTTTTGGTCTCCAAATAGCAACGGTTGTCAGCATAAATCCCAGCATGTATGGAAGTGGAAAATGGCCTCTCATTTCCAAGGTACGTTTTCAGCCTCTTGCACTTTGCAAGCCTTCCCCCCACCTCCCTCCTCTCTCTCATATCCACGAGTCTGGGAGGAAACAATCAGCTGCATTCCAGAGACCCCCGCAATAACAAAACTCAGTGCCTGACCCCAAACCCCAACCATGCAGAACTATTCACAAGACTTCAAACTGTAACGTGTGCTGCACTTATGGCGTCATTGCTCGAAATGCTATCAATCTGATTATATCCCAGCTTAAAGTTGGTCTCTGTGTACTGAGCTAAGGAAGACAAAAGAAAAACAGGGAGCCCACACCAGCATCATGCCATCAGCGGAAAACAACTCTCTTGCGATCACACAGAGGTGCTCTGAGGTGGAAAAACATGTGAGATGCTGTTTGGCTCTCCTAGCATTGCATGAAAAGTGACAAGAGACAAGAACTCCCAGGAAGGCTAACTTTGAAATAAAATGAACAAGAGGAAAGAGTGAAAATATCCTCCCCTTAAAAAGGTGGATCCATTCTTTGACCACACTGATCACACACTTCATTTACCCGGCCAACACTGGTTTATATTGAGTGTGGGGCTGGCTGGGTGACTATTATCTTTGTATTATGATTAGCTAATAAAAACTGCATTTAAAAGGTCCACATTGAGACCCAAGTGAATTAGAGAACAAAGAAATCCTGGCCGCATTGGAGAACATGGCTTGCTTTGCAAGCAAAGCATGTGGAGAGAGCTGTTCCTCGTGTATGTTTCAGCTTTATGACATTTCTTTCAAAAGTGTCTCGGAGACGTGGGGGCGAATGGAAAGGGCTTGCACAGACAGCCTTGGGAAGGCAGATCTTTGGGTGATAGTGCTGCTTTTCTCCAGCACTCATGCTGCATCATTGTGGTGTGAGGCCTTCTCCAAACCCCCAAATCTTAAGCAACTCTCTGCCACACTACAAAGGCTTTGGAAGATGCCTGTATGTTCTCCAGCTCCACTCACCCATCATATTCACTGGTCTGGCGTAAGGCATATGAAAATGAATCACCGAGATGATTTCTTGAATCAGGGATTTTTTTAGTTGATAATATTGACCTTGTTTTGGACTCCTCCAAGGTCAGTGCATTTATCATGTTGTATGAGGCTGCGTGTAGCGTGAGTGTTGTTTAACAGAGTTTCTTGGGAGCCATCCGATTACCAAGGCAAACTGTTTCAGCATGCAGATGATTAAAAATAACCTTTTAATTCATGCTGAGGCTACAGGTCTCCAGGTCCAAATGCTCCTAATTGAATTCACCTGATTCTACTGTGCATCTCCATGGAAATTTGCAAGTTTTATGTCAAACACATGGCTATGTTTATAAAACATTAAGCTGCAATTCTAAAGCTGTAGAACAGGGCTTGTATTCCCTTTTTTGGAGGCTAGCCTCCTACCCTGTTTTATGGTCAGTCCGAAGCCACGCAGGTCAATCGGGTTTGATTGCCTTCAATTTGAGCTTTGTTAACACAAACAACTTAATCAAAAGCTCTTTTTTGGAGACTGTAATAGAATAATTTGTGTTTACAATGTAATTAAAACAGGACTGTTGATCTCAGTCGGATCCCCAAACACCTGTAAAATGCATTGAGCTGGTATCAAGTTTCATTGTGATATGGAAACAATTAAACAATAAATGTTCACCTCATGGCATCTCCTTTCTGTTGTTCCAGTAATACATGGAAGAGTGCATGCTTTTTGACTTTTTATCATCTCAAAGGAATTTATAGAGACAGAGTAAGACTAGGATGAGTGAGCAAGACAGATAGAAAGCGAGGTCAGACCTGGGCCCGAGCTCATCCTCACAGCGCCAGGTGAATTCTCCAAAGCTTTCATAGCGCTGATTGTAGTGATAGAGCACGCGGTGCAACGTGGGCGAGCCAAGATCCATCAACGTGTTGTAGGCCGTCTGTTGCTCCTTTCCACTTGTGTAGCCATTGAAGAGATTGTAGATTTTGTCCGCTATTTCTAAAAGAATAGACACAGAACATTCAAGATAAACCCTCTTGTGCTGAACGCACGAGTAAGATGAGTTACAGTTGCTATCTTATTTTGTTTGATCGAAGAACTCCCTTCACTGTATGAGATGCAGCTGTTTAATAGGCTGTGCTGGCCTTTGCTAGGGCAACTATTGAAGCCAGGCTATTGTCTGATTTAAGGGCATACCAGCATAAGTAAAGCCTGGTGCAAAAACAGAATGGCGATCAGACCTGAAACACGTGTTAAGGAAGTGTTTTTGTATAAAATTAGCAAAAGAGCTTTAGGTTGGAATCTTTTGATTATAGTTACAGTATGTAACAGCACCTGTATGTTGAAACAAGATGAAAGTTACCCTGTGCTTTCACATCATCAACTGCAGGGCAGGGGGTCTTTATGGTGACCTCGCTGGGGCTGGAGCGTCGGCCTGTGTTGTCCACCGCCCACAGCCTGAACCTGTGGTAAGATATGGGATAGATTCACCTTTACTTGTTAAAACTTCACTTATACGGGACATATCCTCTACTGTGACAAGGGCTTCATGACGCAATGTTTCTTAATCTATGTGCCACTGGATACTGTAATACAGATATCACAGAAGGTTGCAATATTCAAATGAGCCTCCAACCAACTTTGTTTTGTGCTATGAGCATCCTGGTGAATTTATGATGCTGTTTTTTTTGGGTGGGATTGCCCTGTAAGACATCTAAATTCCTTAAAAATGGCAATGTAATATCATCCAGCCCTACTATACACACTGGACGTACACTGACCAAGAGTTAAATGACTCTGTTAATGTTGTTTCTTTATTGGATAGCTTAAGGATATTTTAGTCTAGCACTAGCTTAAAAATAAAATGAATTGTGCTGAGATCAGTTCAGGTCCATCTTGATGCTGGATGTTACTTGGCTAACACAAACGAAGCAAATGATAATTAAGCCCCATCTATTATATCTAAACAGAAACATGTACATGGAATAAAATAAAAGAAAAAGAAAAACGTGAATCTAGTTAAGGTGCATTTAGAAAATCTCCCGTCATCGCATCTCTTTGAGGTGCGGCTCTGGAGATTACAGTTGACAGAGTGTGGCCACTAAATCATTCCAATGTGTGAATTATGCAATCACCTGGCGCCCGCAGCGCCATTAGGGACAGGATGAATGGTTGAGGCACTGCCGCTGTGAGTGCAGGAGTGTAACCTTGAGCTTGTGGTTTTGACTCGTGCTTTGCTGGAGATCATACACAGGAGATCAGACGGGTGTAATTAGGCAGGGATCTCCCAGAGGAAACAAAGCAGGTTGTTAACATTACGTTGAATTATATCTCCATCTAGTGGATGACAACATAAACAGCTACTACATGTGACTTCTGTGGAGAGACATTTCAAAGGCGCAAACGAGAGAGCATGTCTGACGTATGGCGCGCAGACGTATGCACCAATTACCACTTGAGAGGGAACCTTAAGATTTACCCAACAAACTGTAAAGATCAGCTGGTGTAAGACTTTCATTAAACATGAAGGCCATATGAACAACATCTTTGTTCTGTATATATGCACAGAAAATTTGTTTCATAATAAACCGACCACAAGCATTGTAAGCTTAGTCTGAGTATTCTGCTAAAGCATGTTTGGACCCACCACATCTCTTGAAAATCAGAATGAGATGCACAAATATGCATATATCTGTTTTCTTTTAGTACGTGTTTGTATGCGTACATGGGCCAAGGTGCATGCCTCATGCATGCACTTCCAGTGGAGTACAGGAATGAACTCACAGCTGAACGCCATAATTATATACTAACTCTTACTGGAATACTGTCAGGTATTCCATACAGCCATTACAGACAAACTGGCCTTTGCGGCTACTTTCACTAAACCTGGACCTTTTACTATACTTCACTGAACCATCACCTGGGGCTGAGTGCTGGAGGCTTACAACCTGTGATTTAAAGCAGACTCTGTGTCCTTTAGTTTCCTTTAATAGGTATGAATATGTAACGTGGCAGTAATTAAGCTTGAGGCACAAAAACCATACTTTCATATCGATCGTTCTGTCAGACTCTATTTTCTACTTTTAGCAGGTTGCTATCTATCACTCTTGTAGTCTCTAAAGCACCTGCTTTTAAACATCAAAGTTTGCCAATTTCCCTGTATCCTTTTTTCCTTTGTGACACTGTCACCGTTTACATCATTTAACGTATATTTGAGCCGACTGCAACACTGAACCATGTTGGTTTAGATAGCACCTCTAACAGGGCCTCTCCCCTGCACCAGAAAACTCACACTCTGTCATGCACACTTCACTTTCAGCCTTCAGAAACACATTGATCTCTCGATTTCTGTTTCTGCCATCACCATTAAGTGCTCTCTTTTAAGCTGTTCCAAAGCATGAACCACTTCCCCAGCTGTCCGAAAAGAGTCCCCCCTGCCTGCGGACGCAGAGCGTGTAAACGTGAGCAGTGGAGTCCAAGAAAAACAACACTCCTCACCAAAGGATGCGAGTGTCGTGCATATGGCCTTGCAAACACCTTGGACTGTCATGTTGGTACGCTCCGCAGACATGGGCCCATCAGGCGCCGTCCCTTTACAGACACCGTGTCCAGGAGATGATGTTAGCCTGATGTCACTGCTATACACCAAACACAGGATGAAGGATCCTTTGAGAGTAGACAGAGGCTGAGGCCAGAAGAGAACGTTCTCTACTGGTGAGAATCACAGGGTGGGTCATTTAGCAGAGTGCGCGAACTCATTCAACTACTGATTTTTGGGCAGTTGACTGGCAGTAAGTCGTCCAGACCACGTTGTGCAAATCAATCCCATATTCTCCCTTTTTCAAGGTCTCTGGGGAGAAATAGTGCTCTAGAAACACAAAGATATTCAAGAGTGCACTTACGGGTTCATTTGGTTACAGTCTTCACATTGCAACTGTGCACTCGCCCAAAAGTGAGCTCAGATGCATATGGAGCAAACAAGACTGTGAGGCGTCCCAGTAAGAGCACTTACACGTGTAAGAAGTGCAGAGGTTCAGGGTTTTGTATTAAGATATTACTAAAAGTTTAAGCCAAACTAGGAGCTACTGTAAATGGTTCGTGATCATATTTCATGCCATTTAGTACTCGTCTTAGATATTCCTGGAGGTGACAGATCCACAGCGTTGTTTGAAACCCCTGAACAACTGCCCTAACTCAGATGTTTCACCAACAGAGCAGTCTGTCCTCATTACTAAGCAAACGGCAGAGAAATAAAGCTAATGAGCTGTCAGTAATCACTAGAAGACGTCATCAACAAACTTGTTTGTTTCACTGGGCTCTAGGGGATACGGACAGTCTGAACATTTGTTCATTACTTTCCATGAATAAACTGGTTCTGGTGTACCCATAGCCTTGCATGTTAGGGTGTTTTTCTTGCTCCAAGACATCTGCTTCAACCAGTCAGCTAATACTGACATGGGGAAAACACTAAAATGGTGAGGCTACTCGAGCACCAAGGTTGAAAACCGCTACTTCAAATGACATGACCAGAAATGGCACTTACATGTATATTGTGTCGGGCTCAAGGCAGCGTATGATCATGGAGACGGAGGTGAAGGGATCAGGGATGTCCCCCAGCATCACACACGGAGACTTGGCACCAGACAAGATGTCATCGACAAAGCTCAGCATGGTCTCTGAAAGGACAGCAAACAGCAGTGAAGCGACATCCGCAGTCACACATGTACGAAGCTATGGCGTAAAAAAATCGTTCAGTCATTTTTCACATGCTTAAAGGAGTTGCACATGAAGATTTCAGTTTCAATTTGTCAATTGTCAAGTACGATTAATGGCATACGCATGAGGCCACACAGCTTACAGTATCCTGAATGTTCAAGGATCAAGGAAGACACATGCTTGGGTAAGTGTGTGGTGAGTAATGCTGGTTTCCAGTGCCTCACTGACAAATGCCTCCACATCCTACCTGCCTGCTCCCTCAGCAGTTCAATGAGTGCGCTTGCACAAACAAGGACAGTGCGTGGATTGCCCTGACCCTGAAGGAGACAGGATGACTCACAGTCTCATCAAATTTTAAAAGCTTTTGCTGTCAAGTGTTTTCCCACTCTTTCCCTCTGCATTAATGTAAGGAATATGCAGGAATGTTCCAGGAACAGAGACTTTGGGCTTTAGCAAGAGGAACAACATGGTACTTTTTCCGGCTTCATGCAAGGCACGCTCCTCAAAGCGAGCTGCGAATGCCCCAAATAAAGAGTCCATACAGGAATTTGGTGTGTGGCTGACAAGCCCTGCCTAGTCTTATTAGGAAGCCGAGGGGGGGGCTGTTTGCCCAGCTGCCTGGCCTGCGTCACAGGACTGGAGAAGTGGGGGTATTGGTGTGCCTTTCATAGCAGAGGAAAACCCTCCTGTGGACCGGGGGAAACCTTTAAAAAGGTGGTGGTCTCTTCCAGTCTGGCCTCCCGGAGATCTCCTGCTCAAAGTCCACGGTTCACAGGCTGCTGAAAACAGAAAGCCATGTGCCAGGATAAATGTGGGAGAGGAAAAAGACAAGCATGTGTGTGTGTACCACCTGTCACCACCTGCATATTTACAGTACCAATGCGCTCCGACCCCACGGCACGCGGTGAAGGAGCACGTGGCCTGACGCTAATGAAAAACGGCAGCATGAGGGACGGCATCACTTTGGGATGCCTTTATTAATCCGTAGATGGTCTCATTCAGAAACATGCATTTATGTCCCCCACAGGAAAAAAGTGGGGTTATAGTCCTGAAGCCCATTAGGGCAGGAATAAGGCTATCATTCGTATTTAGAATATGAGCTATCATGTGACGAATTTTTCAGAAAGTCAATTTTGTTTTTGTTACAAATTCTGAAGAACACAGTCTCAGCCTATACTCCAATAATGTTAAGGTTGACGCATCACCCTGCGATTCTAAAAGCATTTTATGAGTTTTTCTGGCTTAAAGTCTGCAGTTATGTTCTGATCAGGGTAAGTATTTATTTTATAAAGTCACAGAGCAGCATTTTCAATTAGCTTTCAATTGTGCTAAGCCCGAAATGCTTCCTGAACATAAACATCTACTCTGGTGACAATGCCAGAGTCTGTGCTGCACAAATCGTCCTTAGATTTACATAACACACATGCACACGTTCACACGCTCACACACACGCACGCACGCACGCACACACACTCACACACAGATATTAAGGAACATGTTCAGTGAGTATTTTAGCCTCATTCAGCCTGGTACAGTTTATTAG